>CAJQZJ010033945.1:36353-56116 GCA_907164525.1 Lophiomys imhausi
CACACACACACACACACACACACACACACACACACACACACACACACCAAGAGGAGCCTATTCTTAATCATGCTTAACTTCTCATGCTCTAAAGCCAAGAGGAAAAGCCAGTGGTCAACCTTCCCCTACCCCTCATCTGTACCATATCCAGCCTATAGATGTGTTTCAGACTTCACATGCAGTGTTTAACTTGTTTTTAAAGTAAGGAATGTCTATTTGTATTTCCAGTGTTAAAGGATTTACTTGAAGGCCTCACATACTAGTCAAGCCCTCCCTATACTACTGAACCACACCCCCAGCTCTGAAGTAAAGCTTTGAATCAGGCACTACAAATAGATTATATATTTTTAAAGAGAGTCGTAAAAATCTCTCTGCTCCATGTGTTCTTCTGGAATGCAAATGCACTCCTGCAACAGGAGACAAAGTCTAATTCTCCTCCACTGGAATCCAGATGGATTTGTCACTGTTTTGACCAACAGACTAAGGCTGAAGTAACAAGTAACCCCTTATAACTTCTTAGGCCAGATCTCAAAAGGCCACAAGGCATCCTCCTTGTTTGAGGGAATACTCACATATGAAGTTCTGAGCTGCCATGGAAAATGTCTGTGTTAGATAGATTTTACGGTCAACTTGATACAATACAGTGTTCCTCAGGAAGAAGAAACCTCAGTTTAACAATTGCCTCAATCACATTGATTTGTGGGCATGTCTGGGGTAGATTTCTTTGATTGATACTTGACACAAAATGGTCCATCCTGTGGTGGTTAGGGCCATCCCTGGGCAGGTGGTCCTGGGCTGTGTAAGACAGGTAGTTGAGCATCAGCGAGAAAGCTAGAGAGCAAGCATCATCTCTCTAAGGTTTCAGGTTTAAGACCTGCCCTTGAGTTCCCTCCATGGTGGATTATGATCTGGAAGTGAAGGTGAAATAAGCCCTTGCCTCCCAATTTGATTTTGGCTAGAGTGCTTCCTCACAACAACAGGAAACCAAAAAAATAGGAAAGTGTCCAGCTTCTCTGTAACCACCTTGATGAGACAGATTACCTTGTCAGTTGTTAATCCTGGCCATTGATTCTTCCCAGAAAGGTCTCTAAATAGCCATTTAGATGGCTCCAGTTTCCTGGCTTCCCTTATTATTAGGTAAGACTTCAAACATGGAAAAAGCAGAACCAGGACAGCACCCACTGCAGCTGTGAGCACCACCTGAGGGACTCCAGAGAAGCAAGAGGATGGTTGTTTCAAGTAGCCATGTTTTAAGGGAATTTATTGTTTAAATAGGATGACAGAGGTTTCCATTTCATACTTCTGTAGGGGTTAGATAAATTAGATTTAGAAAATATATAGGAGTTTCTGATACTGTCTCTTAATTCGGGGCCTGAAGAGCATTATCAGCATGAAGTCAGCAAAAACAGGAAAGACTTAATAGACTGAAAAACAGGAAAGACTTTATAGACTGAAAAACAGGAAAGACTCAATAGACTGAAAAACAAGGTTGAAGTCAGGAAAACAGGAAAGACTTAATGGACTTGAAGAAACAAAGTATCTGGCCTGACATTGTTTTCAGCTGCTAAGGGGGCGGAGCCCAAATTAATCTGAAACAGAGTTCCTCCTATTTAAGGACAGTGCATGGAGCCCAGAAAGAGAAGAGGCCCCTGATGCTAGAGAGCTCCAAGAGTCCTGCTGAAAAAAGGGCTGGCCATTGATGGCCAGCTCTCTCCCTGAAGCAGAAAGAAGCCGGTGAGCAAAGAAAGCCTGAGCAAGACACCAAAAGGCCAAGGACTGGACCCTGTGGCTCAGCTTTTGCCTGGAGGGGTTTGATCTGTCCGATCAGTGGCCTAGGGGAAACTGTGCCTGGCTTAAGGACTGAGGCAGAGCAGCTGAGTTCCTGATTCAAAAGAAGTAAGTTGGCCTGCAGACGGCTGGAGTCTCCCACAGAGAAGAAAGCATGAAGCCTTATTTAAGGTGAGACTGCAATAACCAACGACCCTGACGAACCTGCATCTGAGAGATCCAGAAAAAGGACTGCTAAGTGCGTTAAAGAATCTACAACAAAGACTGTGTTCCTGACGACTGACGACCTGCCCCAGAGACTGTATCATTCTAAAAGGTTATGAAAGTAGTTGTTATAATTATCAATAGGTTTAGTGGATAGGTTAAAGGGGTTGTAGGAATTTATAGGATTAATAGTTAAGAAATTGTTGGTGTTAGTTATAAGTGAATTTAGTAATAAATAAATAAGTGTTAAATAATAATTTAAAAGTTTGGTTACAATATAGCATCGCTATTTCTCAATCCCTAACTAGTTAAGCCTACACTTATTTCCATGACTCTTAAAAATGCTCCTTCTTCCATAAACCTTTCCCGGTTACCCTCAAACTGTTCTGTTCTTTCTCTCGGCCCTTGCTCTTGTATACTGTTGAGGTGTATATATAAAGGTATCCCTCTTATTTTTCACAGGTTCATACCCAGTGGCTATACATCAGGAGGATTCATTGCCCACGTCAAGCCAGAAGCACTTTGTGTTCTATTTTATTTACAAATGAGCACAAAATGAACACAATTATCTGTCTCAAGATAAAAAATAGTAATGCCTGCTTGTACAACCATAATTAAGCTTATTTGGGGCTTTATAGAAAGCATCTTTTTCCTGCTCAGTTTTATTGGAAGGCAGGTCATTTGATCTTGCCTATCTCTTTATTATCTCAAACAAGTTGTGGGAGGGGTGAAAGAGAGGAAAGAATCAAGCCTCTTGAGTATATTTCCCAAAAGCTCTACAAAGCTTTAATCCCAGTGTACTCACAGAATGGTCACACAGCCTGTGATGAAATGATGTTAAAAGCTGGTGGAGACAAGGAATGGAGAGGAACACTGTTCTCTACCCACATTTCTAAGCAGTAGCATTTCAGACCACACCATCCTATATCCTTTCTTTCCACAGAAACATGGATCATAGATTGGTAGATCCAGTGACTATAAGCCAAGATGCACAATGGGTTGACACACTGCCAACCTGGCTGCATTCACATGGTAATTTAATTAACAAGTGATCATGAAGAGTCTTTTAAGAACTAAATGATCATAAGCCAAGCAAAACAGAGTTCCTCTTGGGCTGTTGGTTTCCTCATGGGACCTAGAAAGTGAAGACTCAGAGAAGCATTTTATAGACATGCAGTATGTGGAGACATAAGCAAGCGTCCCTAAGACCCAGGACCAAGATCCTACAAAGAGAAGGTGGTATTCCAAGTGGGCAATCATCCACCCAGCACATATTATAAAGCAATAATGTGCGGGAGGAGACTGAATAGACTCCAGGTTTAAGAAAATTCATGCACTGTTTACTTTTTTTCCCCTGGATTATTCCTGGGGGAGGAGTGTGTACGTGAGTGTGTGTTTCTCCTCAACCCTACTTGCTACACTATAGCACTACTGTAATTTCCTTTTCACACCTGTATTTAAATGAGACACGAACAAAAATCAAGTATCATTGTCCTAAGCCTCAGCTCACACTTAATGAAAAAGCCAGTGTGAATTATTTATGGAATGTCATACTTCAGGTTTTAAATTCAATATATTGTGATACATATGCTACATAATTTAAGAGGTGGACAGATTACAATATGGCACCTGCCCATGCTTCTGTGCTCCGTTGTTTTGCTGTCTGTTAAAAGTCTCCCCCCATATCAATACTTTAGCAGAGACCCTCAATTCTTTCTCTTAAAACAAGGCAGAATATGAGCCCTATAAAGGGAAAGGCAAAGCATTTGCCCGCGCTCTGCACTCATATGGCAAATGATTTAACAGTCCTATTCTCAGCTTCAGTAAGTCCCTGAAACATGCTGTGAGCAGAAGGATCAAATGTAGAAACAGAACACCTCCCCGGTCAGCTTTATTCTTGCTTTTGCTGTCTTTGGGTCACTGCTGCTAGTGTGCTAAAGCTTTTCATTTGCACTTACCCCCAGTCTGTCCCCCTCTGTGGGCTGGAACCCACGCTGACTGTCTGGCCTGCTGCTTTGCTCCTTTGCCTTCCTCTGTTTTCTTTCCCATTAGTAATTATTTATTAGTCTCGGAGGTGCAGCCCAGGATTGTTCATGGTATTTCTCTTGCTTCCTCTAACCCATTTGGTCACCGTTGAGTGTTCAGAGGGGAAAGTCGGCTTTGACATGCTTGGTTATGTGGATATGGAGTGGTTCACTGGAAAAGCTATACAATTACAGATTCCCTGGCATCGTCTTCTCTTAGCCTTTTGACCCGGAGGGAATGTTTGAAGAGGAAGTGTGGTTTGATGCTTAGAACACATCAGGGTAGAGAAGTCTGGCCCAAGTTCTGTCTTCTTGCTTCTCCACTAACTCCAAGTCTGAAAACCCTTATGCAACTGCCTTTGCATTCTCTGTCACCTCAAGGTAAGACACCTTTGCTTACACACCCTCTTACCTGGCATACATGAGTGGAAAACAGAGAACAGCCCATTAAGCCTTCCACAAGATTTAAGCTGATGCTCTCTTTGACATGCTGAGTTGGGAGCACCATTTTATCATGAAGAGGAGATGAGTTCTTCCTCCTGTGAGCATGGACAGAGAGCTGGGATCATTGGAAACAGTTTGTAGCATCTCTTGCCTCTTCCATCTGCAGTCAGCCTACCTAGTCTTGGGTAGTGCTTGCAGAAACATATTTGGTGCATGCTTTATCTGGTGATGTTGATAAGTGATGATTTCTATTCAGGAGCCCAAGTTAGAGTGAGCACCTGCATTCTAACAAGCTTCCAGGTGGAGCCATGCCCTTGGTGTTCAGAGCACAATTACCAGGGGCTGGATCCCTCTCCACCCCACCCCATCTGCACCACTCTTTCCACCTTCCTGTCAATTCACCACTTTTGTGTCCCATTGTCACAGCTTCTGGCACAGTTACAAGGTGGGTGACAGTTTCATGACTCAAAACACTTTTTGCACTCTTATGTGAAAACAAAAAAACAACAACAACAAGAAAAGCCCCACCTCCTCACTGTTTGATGCTTAAGTTTCTATGTCACCATTTCCCATTCCTTGCCATTTTCACTCATGGTCTTTTCCATCTCAGCCATTTTGCAGATATTGCCAATTGAGTCAGAACTATCATTGCCAATTTGCATCTTGTCAACAGTCTAGGATGTCCAGAGTCAGCTCGCCCAATAGCTGCACTTACAAATATATTTTCCCATGTTTAAAAAGTGGTAATGAACTTTAGCTACCTTGCAAGCAGGTGCTATTCCAAGAGCCTGGCCTAGACTTGGTGTTACCCAGAACCACTAGGTGTCTTAACTTAAACCTTGATATCCTATGTTGTGACCTCCTGCCCTCTCACATCCTTCTACTCTCTCTATGGTGACCATTGTCTTCTAGTGCCTCCCATTTTTGAGGCCCCATGGCCTTTTCGAATACACCCAGACTCTTCTATGTGCGCACCAAACTCTAGCCTCAGGCACATTCAGTCTCCTTGGGTTTTTCTTCTTTTCTCACAGCATCTAAGCCATCATCATCATACGCCCTTATTTTCTATGCACCTGGAAAGATAAACATGGAGAGAAAAATTCACCAGCTGTACTAACTAGTGCCAGCACAAACACATTCACATAATCCTTACTGGGCCTGTGAACAGCCTGGCCATTCATTCAGTGGCTAAGTTCCTGAGTCCCTCATCTGGGCTTTGATGCCTTCCTCAAAAGTCAGGTTTAGGTAACAGTCCTAGACATTCCTTCACCTTTTAACATCTAAAATATTCACTTCCAGTAAAATCGGAGAAGTCTTCCTAGGCGATAATGAAATTGATAACAATCCTTACTTCACAGGACTGCCATCAGGATTCAATGTTCCAACTTGTGAAGCATTTAGCATATCACCTAAGATACACACAGGTATATAGATGGCATTAAACAAAGTCAGTTTTAGAAGCTAGCCCTGTGAATACCCCCCTCCAAAAGACCCAGGAAATGAAGCAAGTCACTTGGAATGCAGTGACTTAGACAGTATCTTCCACTGTAAGCTTATCTCCACCCACATCCATCTTTATTTGCTTCTGTCCCTACATTCTCAGATGGTGAGATGTCCTGCCTTCTGTTAAAGCCACACCAAATCACCTGCATGCCAACTGCTTCCCTGTGCTCCTCATTTCTTCCAGGCTCATATTGGCTTTCCCCATCAAGTTCCTGCATCTTCACTCTCTTCCGAATGCCTTTTCCACACTGAGACATAGCATATAAAATTATCTAGTGTGTCCATCTCACACCGGTCAGAATGGCTAAGATCAACAACTCAAATGCCAGCACATGCTGGCGAGGTTGTAGAAAAGGGGGAACATTCCTCCATTGCTGGTGGGAGTGCAGGCTTCTGCAACCACTATGGAAATCAGTCTGGCGATATCTTAGAAAACTTGGAATAGATCTACCTCAAGACCCAGCCATACCACTTCTGGGTATACATCCAAATGATTCCTCACCAAACCACAGGGATATTTCCTCATCTATGTTCATAGCCGCCTTCTTTGTAATAGCTAGAAACTGGAAACAACCCAAATGTCCCTCAACCGAGGAATGGATTTAAAAAACCTGTGGTACATCCACACAATGGAATACTACTCAGCTATTAGAAAAATGAAATCATGCAATTTGCAGCCAAATGGATGGAACTAGAGAAGCTCATCCTGAGTGAGCTAACCCAGACTCAGAAAGATGCACATGGCCTCTATTCACTTATAATCAGATTTTAGCTATATAGTACAGGATAACTAACTACAGCATAGTAGTAGGGAACAGGAACATAGACTTTGTTACCTGTCAATGAGACACTTTCCCCTAGTGGTGCTGCCTTGTAAGCCCCCAGTGTATGAGGAAGCTCTTAGCCCTCATATGACTGCTAAACTGGGTTGAGGGACTGATATGTAGGGACATTCCACTCTGGAGGAGTGGGATGGAAGGGATGGGGGTAGAAGGTGGGAGGGCAGGACTGGGAGGGGAGTTGAAAGAGGGTACTGTGATGGAGATGTAACTTGAGGGAATAAATAAACATTAAAAATATAAATAAATAGAAAAAAGAAAAAAGTTATCCAGTGTGATTCCCCATCCTGTTCTCCCATAGTCTCCGTGCCTCATGTATTCAGGTGATTTCCATTCATTTTTCCATGCTCTGCAGTTTTACACTTTGATATTTTACTGGAATCTTCCCTTCATGAAATAGTCTTTCACAGTTGCATATTCTGGTAAATTTGGACTTAGGATACAGACTCAAATTCAATGCCCTCCACAAAGGTTTCTGAGACTCCCAACTTCCCAGTTTGTAGCCCTGGTTCCAGGTATCCACACCTGAGTTTGGCTCCAGCAACTTTGCACTATTTCCATATCTTGCCTGTTATCTGCATATATGGTGTCTTCTTTGTAGACTGGGTCCTCCTTGAGGGCAAGGACCTTGCTTTATCTGTGTTCGTGTCCAGAGCAGCTGGAAAAGTTCTTGAAACAGTGTGGTTAAGAAATAAATATTGCTTGAATAAGTGAATTACTGAGTAAGACTCACTCACAAAATAAATATTATCATATCTGCTGCACTTGTTTCAAATGGCTTCATAGAAGAAGGTGCTTCATCTTGGGGGGGGTGCAGATGCACATATATCACATGGTCAGTTTTGAAAGCTTACATCTGTAATAATAGTAATAATAATACGATTCTTACATAATACTGACTGTTGACAAGAGTGATTCACACGTATCATGCCACTGACGCCCTCTGGCAGCACTTGAAGTTAATATTATTATCATAATTCCAGAGGCAAGCAAGGTGAGAATCAAGAAGGTCATGCACCTAACCAAGAGTTTGCAAAGCTAGTTCTCAAAACTTAGCCGTTTGGCTGAAGGAAGCAAGTTCCCTTCTAGCCTTTGGTGACTTGTTCTCGGACCCTGGTCTCTTCTTCCTTGTCACAAGCAGGACTTTTTCTCTGAGAATGCAACATCAGCATTCTACTTCCCCCACCTTTGTCTGTCAGAGCACTGTCCCCACAGTGACATTCTGTTCTGTAGCCACCCATTTCATCTCTGGCACATAATGATTATCTCTAAGAAGCCCAAGGGTTCAGATATTTCATTTCTTAATAATCAGTAAGTAATGTGGCACTACTTAGCATTGTTTACATTGTGTAATTAGGTTGCTACAGAAGTCAGCCCTTCTATGGGCTGTTTTCACTAGAGCACTGCTTGAGATGGTTATGAATGGTGAATTCTGGTTGTTCATTTCCTTTCTGGCTTTGTGGTTAGTGACACCTTAGTGTATCATGAGTGATATACAACCACCTTGAACAAGGAGTGAATGAAAAGAAAGGGCCAAACAGATTAAGAGGCCAAGGAGATTGGGCCTAAAATGTGTGGTTCTCTGTGGAAGCAGCTGATGCGCCTGGCGAAGTTTATGGGTGTCTCCTCAGCCTAGCAGAAAGGGCTCATTTATCAGACACCCTCTGAAGGTGCCCATCGAGAGACTCTTTCTAGAACCTGGTTTTAGAAGGAAATTGGGATAATAGGACTTTAATCAAAGGCTTTTTTGATAATTCTCATTTTCCTTACTGTCAGATGTGTGGGATGCCATGTTTATACACAGGATTACAGTATGATATTTTTGAAGTCTGGTTTTTCAACTTGAGTTGCTGGGTTAATAACTACCAGAGTTTGTTGTTGTTATGTTTTGTTTTGTGATACTGCCACTGTTTCCAGACTTTCCCAGCTTTCTCTTATCTGCAGCTTAAAGTGTGGCTATCCAAGTTATTAATGATATAATCTTTTAGCTAATAACCCTTAAGTCTTAATTTTACTTCCTGTTCAATCTATGCTTGAAGTCTTCATTCACTTGCCACAGGTATCACTCAATTAAAGTGAAAAAAAAAGTTATGTTTTCCCAATAGGAAATTGTGTGTGTGTGTGTGTGTGTGTGTAAAATAATAAAACTTGAACAGAGAAGGGATTGAAATCACTTTGAATTGTCTGAACACTTTTCGGAGGTCAAATTATACTTGAATGTATATCTTCTGTACATAATTGCATGTACATACTTGCAGAAATGTTACATGCCTGTCTGATTGTTGTTAGTCTGTAAAAATTTCATTATAGGATAGAATGATACTGTGAAATTTTATATGTCCTCCCACAGGGCTGTTTTATCTTTGAGAAACAACCTTCAGTTTGATAAAGGCCAAGTGCTTTGAGAATACAACTGAGATCGTTTTGATTTATAATTCACTTTTAAACCTCTTGACTTGATCCTTCTTATTTCCTGCAAGGAAGGCACACAAAGTGGTAACGCCTTTGCTGGCTTATCTTGGGGTGTTAGTGCCTTCTAAGGAGTACTCAAAACAGACTGCTCAGACCAGAGTACACAGAGATCTCCTACACCCTGCAGACAGTGAGACAGCCTGGAGCTCACATTTCTATCTGTAGCTATGTTTATGGAGAGGTTGCCAGGAAGGAGGAAGCAATGGGGGAGCAAGCCACTCCATATCACAGCATTCCTGGAAGTTTGTCTCCCTGATACACTCTGATAAGAGTTGATGTTTGAATTAGAGCTAAAAAGCCCTACTTACTTTCTCCTCATAGACTTTTACCCATTTTCAGAGTAAATAGGGCCTCTTTTCAGTGTTACTTTTCCTTATGAGGTCAAAATATTCCAATTGTAACATCACCACTGCTTCTGCGGGATATCAAAAATAAAGTTTACTGCCCTGAGTGAAATTATACAGCCAGTGAAAACATAGGAAAGAGATGCCTGGTCCCTTGTAAGTTCTTTGCCATACATGTGGAGGTCAATAAAGATGACCTATGGAGAAAGAAGCTTAGGTTAAGTTCTCCTGGAGAGGATAAGAAAGTATCAAATTAACCTTCCTGATACCTTACCAGTCAGTTTTTAGTAACCAACTGAGTTAACATTCTTGCAGTCTACAGATCATAAAGTCATACTCATACGTTATGGATGTGGAAATCTCTTAGCGACACAAGGTATGGCTGGAATGTGAGGAAATGCCAGATTAGGAGGGACTGTTTCCAACAGAAGAGTGGGAGCAATTCCCTGGGGACTTTAGCCTGTTCTAATCTGGGTAAAGTCCTCTTAAATTAGATTAGGACTCTCACTCATCCCTAATGTATGCACTGTTTGATGGCTCATAGATTAGGACTGTCACTCATCCCTAATGTATGCACTGTTTGATGGCTCAGCTGGGTCCTCATGGAATCCAGTAAGCACTACATGGAGGGACTTTGCATAGGATGCCAACTCCTTCCTGGAGACAAGGCTACAGCCTACAACCTACAACTTAGATGCCCACGAACTTAGGTTCATTCTCATGCTTGCAGCTAAAGAGCAGGAAGGCCAGGCATGGTGGCACATGCCTTCAATCCTAGCACTCGGGAGACAGAGGCAGGTGGATCTCTATGAGTATGAGTTAGAGGTCAGCCTGTTCTACAAAGTGAGTCCAGGACAGCCAGAGCTTAGTACATAGAGAAACCCTGTCTCAAGAATCCATAAATAAACAAACAAACATATAATTAATTAACTAACTAATTAATTAATTAAAATAAAGAGCACAGGCAGATGAACCTATAGGTAACCTGCTTCAATTTCCTTCCCTCTGTTACCAGATCCTGTTTTAGAAACTGAATGAATGCCTGTATGGTACTTTTACGTCAATTTACACAGATTCAGGACAGAGGAGGGAGCAATCCAATGCTACCAGAAAGAGTATAAAACAAAACAGCAACAGAAAACTAAGAACGTTTTTAGTGAGCCCAAGCAGGCATGAAGAAAACTTCTTTGACCTACCATACCTGGCTTATCATAAGGCTCCTATAAAGTAGAAACACAATACATTCTTATTGGATATGTAAGCATTTCTTATTAGCTGAAAATATATTCCCTGTTTATTAAAATATGTATAGACATCAGAATTACATATAAAACTCTGAAACTGTACCTATTTGCACCTGAAGTCAGAGCCACAGTATATGCAATGGATTGCCTGAAAGGCCAGCAGGGTGTGGAATGGTCCCCCTCCCCATTGGAGGGAATTTCTGTCTCTTTTCAGTGCTTTGGGTGGGTGAGATGTTATAAAAATTGACAACAAGGGCACCACTGAAAGGAAGCAATGAAAATACAACTCAAGATAGCTATTTCTTTGCTAATAGTAACTATGCCTTTATTTCTTTGTTCCTTCTGGTGACTGTCAAAGTCTTCCATAAAAGCTCCCTTCATGTCTGATTAGTGGGCATTGTCTGCCCCCTCTATTGTTCCCAGAGCAGGGGGTATACAATCTGGTTATATGGACAACACAAGCTAAGTGAAATCACTCTGTCAGCCCCTCCAGCAACCATTCTACAGTTTTGGAGAGTGGTATTTGTCCTCACTCTGGTGGAGGCAGAGGCACCTGTGAGATGTCTCACTACCAAAAAGGGAGCAGGGTGAGTGGCATTGCCCTTCACCACTGTGCCTATGTCTAAAACATTCTTCCTTTACATTGTTAATCATTCAAGTCTTCTCTCCAAAGATCTGTTTTCTGGAGATCGGAGATTTGTTTTAAACAAAAGAGATGACCATGCTGGCACTTCCCTGCCTAAACCTCCTTCTTCCAGCTCTCCATTAGCCCAGTAGAGAGGCTTCCATCTTGAATTCAGCCCAAGGCCCCCAGAACCATTCAGACAGTATTTCAGTTATCTATGGCTATGCACAGCATATGGCTTTAAGGACACAGTACCTTGAAACGGCAATCATTTCACTGTTCATGATCCTGTGTGTCAGGAATTTGGGCAGGGAAGAATGGCTTGTCTGCTTCATGCAGCATGACTGGACCAACCTCATGCAGCTGTGCTCAGCTATCAGCTGAGCTAGGCTGAGGATCCATCATGACCTGGCCTTGGTGCTCACTGTCTGAAGTAACATCTTGATTTTTCTCCTGTGGCCTCTCTTTGTGATCTCTCATCCTTCAGATGCCTCTCTCCAGATGGCTTCTCTCTCTTTACTGAGACAGTCTGAGCTTTTACAATTTAGTGTCTTGGAGTAGGAACAAGGGTTAGAAGGTAAGTTATAGAAGATGACATGAACTTGGGAGGGGGTGGGGAGTAGCGGATACATCAAGGAAGAGTTGAGAGGAGGAGTGAAGGGTAATAAAAACAAAATGTTGTATGCACGTATGGTGTTCTCAAAGAATTAATATAAATACTCTATGAAAAAAATGTTATAAGATATCTCTGCAAGGGCTGTTTGGAAATCCCAGAACATTCCTTCTGCAACATTCAACTGGTCAGAGCAAAGTTCAGTATTAGCCCATATTCAATTGGAGAAGTGTATTCTCCCCTTATAAGGAAGTGGTGTGGTTATTGTCTCTGTAGGTAATCTACTCCAGAACCTGTGGTTAGAACTCTGCCATCCCTGGTCGCTGGATGAGGAGCCTGAAGCACAAAGTAGTCTCCAAATTCTGGCCTTGCCTAGTCTCCATTTGTGTCTCCATCAGAATGGATATGTAATATGCCTTAGCTGGACTTTGTCCCCTCAAGATGGCCTCTGACATCTTTTGGTATGCATAATAAGGACATGGTCACAGTTCATGGGTCAGAGAGCTTCCAAAGACAGTAATCTAGCTTCCTAAGAGAACTGAGGGAAGGGTTGATCTTTCCTCTAGCTCCCTTTATCCAGCCTTGATGCTTATTCTGCATTGTTCTGAAGAGATTTGTTAGATCCTGGGGGATTGAGTCTGACCCAAACTTTTCCAAATCAAAGCGTAAATTCCCTTCTTATTTTCTTTATATATGTTTTCTAATGCAGAACATCTGGTTTTAGCTTATACTATCTGTCCTTTCTCCAAATTCTATCTCTAAAACAGGCTGTGCTGCATATTATAGATGGTAAAGAATGAGAAGGAAAAACTTATTAGAATGTGTGGCTTTTGCCCCGCCTTAACACTGACCCTTTGTCCCTGCCTACCCCCTATCTTAGGTTGGATTCCAAGAAACAATCTTTGCTCTCCTTTGAGAAGACACACCCTTAAGATGCATTTTTATATACAGGTGGGTACAAGGTCACATATTTATATGCACCTTCAGACTTTGGTTGAGTAGCTGTGTGTGATTGGGAGAGGATTACAAGACAGTAAAAGACTTGGGGTGGCATCAAGCAAAATACAATTAAACATTATCAGAAAATCCTATGCCTAATCTTCATGTGGGGATAAACCTACATTGCATATAAATTTCACTCATACACATATGATTTCTCTTCACTAGTTCCTATGGCATAATGGTTCTCAGGGGTCACAAACTATGCCATGGGTAAAGTGAAAAGGGGATAAAATATTTCATCTGAAAAAAAATGCACAGGTAAAAACCACTTTGTACTCATTTCATGGTATTTGCCCATACCCTAATTTCTACCTATAAATGTTTTATACAGACTTCATAATTAAACATGGAGGTGGTCTTCTGGAGACTCTGAAAGAAGATAAAGATCAATTTAGAGTAAGATACGTGAGAATTATGTGGTCAGGGCATATGTATCCTCCTAACACATTCCATTTTAATTAACATCTCATGTGGACCTTATTACGTAGATGACCTTCTGCCCTTTGGTCATCTCCACCTTTCTTTCGAAAGATATGATGGAAGTATCCTATAATAACCATGCAAGCATTCAAGCCAATGCCTTTTCCTTGGAGGGAAATAAAATCTCTCTTAAGATACATGTCACATGTATCATATTCTGTGTTTTGTAAGAGGAGGATCCTATCCTGAAGCATTTTGGTTGCACTCCAATTTTCACACGAGTATAATACACTAAAATTATCAGTTACTATGCATCCTGTCCACCAGCCAATGAGATATACAATGCTCTACAGAAACAGAAAGAAAGCTACAATCATCTGTAGCTTCAGCATTTCTGAGACCACTTACTCTGTCCATTTTGATGGACATCACCTGACTTTAATAATTTACTATTTTTAAAGGGGTTTAAATAGAGTCTTAAAAAGTAACCCCATTGTTGAATTGGAAGCCAATTGTAGCTTCCCATTTCTCATGCATATAATTCAACAGAAATTCAATCATTAAGGTGACCTTCACCACAGTTGACATTTTACTAATTTGTCTCATTTCTAAATTATCAGAGACTGGATCTTGGCTAAGAAGAGGAAAATAAAATAATGTAATGACACCCTGAGTAGGTAGAGTGTCTTTTATCAGCACTCTCAAAACACCTGGCAAACATTAATTACTTCTCCAAACATGCTGAGGGAGATGTGGTTATGATCATTCCATCGTGCTGATGAGGAAGCAGATGCTGGGTCAGGGATAGGTGACTTAAGATAAACTACTTGGCCTTGGTCTCTACTAGAAGGGAAGAAAAATTACCAACATGTTGGCTGTTTGCCTACCTTGATTCATCAGCTGTAGTCACCCCTGTTCTGGCCCAACTATGACCATTCCTGATTCTTTCTTGACTGCCCTGTCCATCTCTAATCTCATCACCAGGTAGCATGGCTTCTATTTTAAGAAGACATTGTCCAAGCTTAGCACTGCAAACTGAAATTCCTAGATACGAAATAAAAGGCGACCAAGAGAGAACTAGGTATCACACATTGCTTAGGCCTCCAGAGGATTCATCGAAGTGATAGTTTGAGTTGTAAACTTGAGATAATGTCAAGCTTGCCTCAAATTTTAATGAGCTGTTTTATAAGAAGGGGTTATCTGGTCCTAGAGAATGTCCATGTGTTGGAAATTTTTCCCCTTCTTGGTGGACATTCTATTCCCACAGTGGGCGAACCACAGTATTCAAAGGGTAGCCTCATGGAGACTTGTCTTTTTTCTCCTTAATCTTTATTAATTCCCTCACTTTTTAAAGAGCTTGATAGTAAAATAGTTGGAGATTACCAAGACAATGCTGTATCATACAGCGCTATGGAGATGGTTTTATCAAGGAAAAATCTAGAAGCTTCCCACTCTGTCAGAGTCCCTGAAGGGCAACATGCCTCTTTCCAGTATTAATGTATGAAATATTTAACTAAACAGAAACCCATAAATCATTTTGGATATTCTTGCTTCTCTCTCTTCCCATTTGCTTTCTCCAATTAGGCAATAAGCAAACGATTAGGCCTTAAACAATGACAGTCACTGCGGAGTAAAGTGTGGATCACAAAATAAAATCATGATAAGTTAGTTCCATGTCACGTCACTAGAGAGAAAGGCCACTCACAGATGGGGGAAAATGTTTTTTCCATAGACCCACTCAAAAGCAGCCATGATGTCACCAGGACAGGCTATCTGATGAGCTCCCTGGGAATAGCAGCCTCTGGAATTTAGCAATTAGAGGAAGGGGCCGGAGGAGGTTTTAAAATAGACCTAAAGGGTGGTCAGCCTGGTTTGCAGATCTGCTGGCTGCGTAGTCCGTGGCCCGCTGGGAACTGCAGAGCTGATGTGTTACTTTTCTATTTCAAGCTTGTGACTCACATTACAAATATTGACTTCTATTTCTCTATTAGCATCAGGTTTTTTTTTTTTTCTTGAATCCTCCGAATTGACTCTGACTATAACTTTGGTTAATATTAAACCTCTTGGGTCAACACGTTTTTATAGCTGTGAGCTGCTGCAACCACATCGAGTAGGGATTGGCAAGAGGTGGTTCAACCAAGAGCAGGACAGGGAGAAGTCTCTTCCAGCCCCATAGCCTGCCCACTCACCACTCACTGCCCGCACCCCCCCTCCACTCCTGCAGCTCATCCTTTCAAAGCAACAGTGGCATCAGGGAAAACCTTCCATGGCTCCACACTGCCAAAGGAGGAAGGCCTGGACTGCACCCACCCAAGCACTCCAGGGGTTGAAAAACTTCCCCCTTAAAGATCCTGATTATTTCTCCAAACAAGCCACCAATGAGCCCACCCACCGCCTTCTCTGGATTCAGACTGCCGAGCACTCTGCCTGCTCTTGTGACACACAAGTCAACTGACATGTAAGCAAATATTCACCCACCTTCTCGGGCCTCCCCTGTCACTGGCTCTGATATGCTCATCTTTGACCCTCTGTACACCTAGCACCAGAGCCAGGCCCATGAGAGATACTAAATAAACATTTGCTGAGCCGAATTCCATCTCAGGTTGGTTTGTTTCCTTTAGGAGCATGATTAATAGTCATATGAAGTAGTTAAGACAGCCATACAGCAAGTCAGCTGAAGCAACGTGTCTCAGCGAAAACTGAATGGGTTTTTACTAATGTCCAGCATTTAAAAAGAAAACACACATTACTATCATTTTTTTTTTACTCTATGTAGGATGAATTATTTACTGAGTTATAATAAATGAAAGTCAGTTACAGAAAGGAAGTTACAGAAAATGTAAGTCAGAGGAAGCCATAAAAATGGGAAGGAGCGAGGCAGCCTAGCTGTCCTCTATCTGAGACTGTTGGGGAAAACACACAAGAGTACCTTGAGAACATGAGATGCAGCTTCCCTTCCTTTGTACAGCTTTTGCTGTGTGACTGTGAGGGAAAGGAAAAGCAGGGAGAAGAACTGAAAAGCAGGAAGGATGAACACAGTTTAAAAGAAGGGCAAAAAAGCTCAGAATGGACTACCTCACTAAGCAAAGAAGCAATCCCTTGACAATGTCAAATGACTTTGACCTCTCTCCTTCACAGAACTGGAAACAGCCAGATTGTGCCTTATCCTTTTGTTTACAGAGAAGGAAACGCAGGGCCAGGAAAGTTAGATTGTTTCCCTTCCTAAGGGGACAAGTCCCTTAACAGAAAGCAGGATTTCAGGCACGGGCATGCTGGTTTGATATCCTAATCAAATTAGTTTGAAGTCCTCCACATGTGCTGAGGATGGAGCCCCCCTCTAGTTAACAAGTGCTCATGGCACTCCCAGCTCAGTGTTTGAGAATGCTTCAGGTTCGGAGGATACAAGGAGGGAATTTTTGTATTTATTTAAAATAAATCCAAGGGCTCAAAAGGTTCTTTTAATTTTAAAGGTTGGGAGAAGGGGGTAGGGTGTGGTGGGCTGAACGACTCTAAATTAGTTCATAGTACGTCATCAGCAATGTTAGACAAGACTTCACATCTTTCAAAACTTTGATGTTTCTTATTCATGTATTATTAGCTATGCCCACTGACAAATGCAGCTATGTTTGCTTTCCTTGATCTGTGATTCATTCCTAGAAGATTGCTAGTTGATGGCATATGGGCCTCATTGGTAATGTGGTCCAAGTATGGACAGGTGTGGGAAGGCCTCTGCAAGCCCTGATTCTTCTCCCAATCAGCTTCATGCTTTCACAATAATAATAGTTGGTCAATATGCAACTTGGGTCTCCATCGGCGATTTGTTGTCCATCTTGAAATGCAAACGCCTATTAAGTTTTAGGAAAAATAAAGGAAGAAAAAGACTATTTGGCAGTCAACCTTTCTAGAAAGCCTATGGGGGTTTAGTCGGCTTCCGCATGGGGTTTACTAACAGACAAACAAGGGACTTATGTTTCCATTTGTTCATGTCTCTGTGGCTGCTGAAAGTCCATATCTTCCTGTTGCTGAAACTCAATGGAAACAAAATTAAATTAATAAAAATATCCCTCAAAAGGAAAGCAGTAACATTCATCATATGACTCATTTTCAATGTCAATAGACAGGCTTGCTTCTTCCGAAGGAGAAACAGCTGGAGAAATTAAATAAAAGTCTACTAACCATTTTACTATAAGACCAAGAAGAAAACAGACATTACAAAAATAAGTTCTTCAATTCATTTGTGCATTCTCATGAAGCACATTGACCAGTCCATCTTCCTCTTTCCATAAAGACAACTATAGTACATTTATAATAAAAGTAACTTTGCCCTTTGGTGCTAAGGAGTGAACTCTGGGCCTTGTGCCTAGTCAGCATTTGCTTACCTTGATCTGCACCGCAGCCCATTTGTGACAGGGCTGAACAAATACTTGTGTGTTAGGAACTTAGTCTGAGGTATGATCAGCCCATTCCTCAGAAAAAGAAGTCTACATCTTGCTCTAGATGTTCCATGATTAGCACATCTTCTTGGTACTTCGTTTATAATATAGTTCGCAATGCAATGCCAAGGCAGTTTTTTTTTTACTTAAAATAAATCAATAGCAATTATTAAAAACAAAATTAATAATTCCCATGAGTCTACTTTCAGCATTTTCTAAACATTGTTCTTTGATCCTGTAAATGATTTTGCTGGGTATCAACCACTGATTTTATCATTTCAAAGATGTAAATAACAACAATATTCTCTAGACATTGATCCAAATTAGAGTGAGTGATGGGCCAAGGTTTTATAAAAAAAAATAATAAAGTTTGAGTCTTTAGGAAAAAGCAACTTGGTACTTAGCCCTTTGGATTTAAATGTGCTTTATTTCCCAGAACAAGAAACAGATGGGAGGAGATCAGTTCACAGCATCATGTTGACCAACTCTGAAGTCTGCTGATAAACACAGAGCAAAGAGACACAGTGTGGGCTCCAGTGGGCTTCATCCTCAGAGTTACTCTTCCAGTGGCTGAGAGTTAGTGTATTTAGTAGATGTTGGCTAGATGGAGGGAAGGCTGCATCCCTCCTGCTAATGAGATTTCTGGAACATCCCAAGCCTCTGTTCTGAATGGCAGATGGCATTTGAGAAGCCAAAGGGCAGATACTCTTTCTGGGCTCAGGATATCTATCTACTAATGCCAGTACTTTCAAGGTTGTTGAAAAGCCTTGACCAAATTTTATTTGCAAACAGTGCAATTAGCCCTCAATCTATGCATGATTGTATGCTCAGCTTCCCTTTCCTGATTTCTTTCTGCTCACAAGATCCACAGTCCAAAAATACACCCTCTTTACCACCAACAAGGCCACAAAGCCCGTCATAGTGACTGCCCTGTGAGTGCCCTTCCCGTTTCTGCCCCTTTGCTATCAGAACTTTCTTTCCTGTTGTGTTTTCTAGCTCAACAGTTAACATAGGCAAAGTGTCCAGACAGAAACAGTATCACATGGGCTTCCTGTGCACCATCCCTGTGAACTCCCACCTCACATACTGAACGGCTTCCCTGCCTCAGTTTGTGCCACGTTACACCCTGCACTATTCTCCTAAAGAAGACACAACTTTCTTTCAGAGGCTCCAGGGCAGTGCCTCAGACCCAAATGTACCTTGGGTCTCTCACCTGGGTCCTCTTTTCATTTCAGGCACATTTCACCTGAAGCAGTGGTTCTCAACCTGTGGGTCATGGCCCCTTTGGGGGGTTGGATATCAGATATCCTGTATATCAAATATTGACATTACAATTCATAACAATAGCAAAATTAGTTATGAAGTATCAATGAAATAATTTGAAGGTTGGGGACTTTCACAACACGAGGAACTGTGTTAAGGCTCACAGCATCAGGAAGATTGAGAACCACTGATTTAAAGGCATAACCACAATAGTGTGAATTTTGGTTTCTTTTAAAAAAAACTCAGTTTTGTTATGTGAATGATTTTTCTTTAATCCCAGGTGTAGGATATGGGGCTGCTTCAGATTGTCCATGGGCATTAACTATGATCGTCTCACCCTAACAGGGGTGTGATTTTGCCAGCTGAGGATACTTGGCATTTGCAATTTTGGAAACTTTTCAGAGGGGATAAATGCCAGAGACCAGAGAGGGACAAAGCATGCTCCGAAGAAGAGGAAGAGGAAAAGAGGAAGGAGGAGGAGTAGGAAGAAGAAGAAGAAGAAGAAGAAGAAGAAGAAGAAGAAGAAGAAGAAGAAGAAGAAGAAG
>CAJQZJ010033945.1:56126-70846 GCA_907164525.1 Lophiomys imhausi
AGAAGAAGAAGAAGAAGAAGAAGAAGAAGAAGAAGAAGAAGAAGAAGCTGATTGCTTTTGTCTGCTGCTCCTGGTTGCTATTGTGAGAAGAAGTTGGAGATATCCTGACTATGAAGATTGGACTTGCTCCAAGGAAACCAGTGACCTAATCAGCAAGAAGTAGTCTAAAGAGACCTATATTCCTCTCCCCTCTAACCTTCTGTCTCTCTTACCTGTTTACTTGGGGTTGGGATGTTGGAAGGAATTAGGGTAGATAAGGATTGCAAGGGAGGTAGAGGTATAAGAATCCAATAAAATAGACAAATAGGAACAACAAAAACAAACAAAAACCCTGCCAACAACCACTGTGCTGTTTCTAATTCTAGCTAAGTGACTATCCATGGAAATTCATCAGATGGAAGCATCTATGCAAATGTTAGCTCTTGACTTCCAGGAGATTTTGCTGTAACTGGTTGGGAAAGGACACATTTTCAAAGGTTCTTTAAGACCTTTCGAAGAAATAATTCCAACATAGTGCAAAGCCTGGTTTCAGGGCTGTTCGGAATGCTTCCTAGTGACAGCAGCCCACAAGCTTGCATCTCTGAGCTCTGATTCTGTTTCCTGCAGCTCAGCCTTTCCTGCTGCCTTCTGCTCTGCTCCCTGGCCTTTCAGTGGCCCTCAGGAAGGACTCGATAAACCATTGACCTCAATTATTAAGTGCCGGGCAGTGACAATATTAAACCTGACTCTTGGTTCCCTGTTGAGCTATCATGTGTCTCTCAGTAACATGGCAGAAACCTTTTCTTCACCCTATGTCCTTCCTATTACCCTGCAGCATGTCCTGAGCCTTCTCAAACAACCCCAGAAATTCAATCCCAGTCTCCCAGGACTGAAACGGCTGGCCACCTGTGCTGGTGGCTGTAGGTCAGGACTTCATCAACACTTTCCTCCCTTCCTGAGCAGGCTGATGGTCACCCCCGATCAACAGGTTGTTCTGTCTGGATCCTGTCACTAATTATTTCTGATTCCTGGGATGGACAGTCAGTCACTTTTACCCAAAGGAAGCTGAGTAATGCCCAGCAAAGGGACTGCCTTCGCATTTTGTTTTGTTAGGGGAATTTGGAAATGATAAGAAGCATCTTTCCTCCTAACCAGAAGAGTCTGCAATATCCAGAATACCTGGTTCTTCTTCACACAGCCAAAAGGATCCTGAGAAGAAACTCTACCTGCAATTAAATAGTCAGATGAGCAGACCTTACACACAGCTATTTTCATTGCATTTGAAATATTCCCCCTTGGAGGGACAGGGGGACTCCCATGACTACAAGACATTCACAAGACTGGGGAAGCTCAGAAAGTTACAAGATTCACAGGGACCCTCCCCAAGGGCATGGAGAGGAATTATGACGAGGAACTTCTCCAGTGAAGTGGCAGCCACCTACAAGACACCCTATGCCCCTGTGAGTAATCTCAATAAATCCAGGGCTCACCATGCCACACTGGGTGGAATTAATCCTTTGGGGTGTCATTGGTGCTCTGGATTGAACAGATATTTGCTAGAACACACCATGCACTATTACTTTATGTGTGTAGTTAGCAAACACTGTGTAACATGTATGCCCATATTATTCTCATTCTAGAGGTGAAAAAATATAGGCAGAGGCAGGGTGTGTTGCTAAATGCTCACAACTGATCTTCCCAGGCAAAAAGAAGCAGCCCATGGCCAGCTATTGCAGACATTACATCTAAGATACTTTAAGTTTCCAATAGTCAATGAACACAGAATGGAAGGGAGAATTTTTATCAAAACAACTCAGTTCTACCACTGGACCCAGAGGTGGCCACATCCTCGATGTCAAAGAACATGTGTCTTGTATATCTGATTTTTAAACACAGCGCAGACTGGCTTCAAAACCTATACTTCTAACCATTAATAAAACATAGCACCGCCAGCTAAAAAGGGTTTCTTTTGATTAGCAGGTTGTTTGGAATGTTCATCTTAATTAATCAGGTAATTTCCAAGTTTATCATCATGGTATTTTTTGACATAGAGAAAATGACCTTTCAGGTGGATCTGGATCATTTTTGTCTCTGCATGTTAGATAGCACCTGCAAGCTGTGGGCACCCAGAGGTCTCAGTAGAACTTGACTGAATTTAGCAGATTTATACTAAAGAGACAAAAGATGTTCTTGAGTGAAGTACCAGACAGAATAAGAATCAGTATTTTGGGGATGAAACTGATCAAAGTGGGAATGAGGAAGAGACACCTTTCAAAGAATAAGGATTGGGAGAGTGGGCTGCTTGGAGCAGACACTTGCCCTTTGCCTTTTCTCTTGGGCTGGTCTTGGTGCCCAAAACCCTCCAGTGCAGTGAGGTTGGTGCACCCACCCCACCTATTAAAAACTTGTTTCCCTTCTTTGATTCATTAGGCTGCCAGTGAGTCACTCGGATTTGACTTTCAAGTAACAGGTGGAAATGGGAGAGGCAGGACAACTTTACAGATCAATTACAGCAGCTGCTTGAGGTAGGCATCCAGGATGCCTGAGATCTAACCATTTTGCATCTAGATCAAAGGATAAATTCTCAAGATGAATACTTGAAGACTCTTTCTGTCATAACACTAGTCTGGCTTTCCTTGGAGGCGGAGAAAGGTGGCTGGGAGCATCTTCAGTATGTCCCCATGACCAGTGAGGTCACATGTATGATGTGATGTCTGATAGGTTGGCTGCTTATAAAATAGCCTTCATCAGGGTATGCTGCCCATGTCTGAAGTCCCAGAACTAGGGAGAGACCCTGTCTTCCAAAAACAAACTCAAATAAAACTCAAACCTTCACCTGGGTCATATGTAGCACATTTGTATACAAGGTGTCATTTGACTTCATTCAACCATGACAAGATAGTTTTTAAGTTCCTATTTTCAAATAAGAGAGCAGCAGTGCACCTTCTGTCTCAATAAGAAGTGCTAATACTGTCTGACGATTTCAATGAAAAGACATTAACAAACAGCTTGCATCCGGAGGGAAGCAGGATGAAGGAAGGCCAAGGACAGCGTGGACCACCAGGACTAGCAGTGATGGGGAGATTTTTTTCACCCTTCTCTACATTGCCAGTGGTGTGTACATCTGGACAGGAATTCAAAAAGAACCACAGTCATGTGGTAAAGCCACTGATTATTGACCACATGGTCATTCTCAAAGAGCTTGATTCCTGTCAAACCTGCAATCCACATGAAAGAATGCGGGGCACAAAAATTCCAGCCCTGTTATCATTAGCTGAAAGCAATGGGGAAAGGAAGCAGTAACCTGAAGTTAGCTTTTACACAAAGCAGGGCAAAGAGAGGAAGAGGCCACATTAGAAGAGCACAGAGACTATCCAGCACATGATGGGTCTTTTCCAAGTTCTTATGGGGAGTGCTTGGTGGACTTTGTAGAAAACAGGCATTGTGGGGCAGAAGAAAGACAGAAACCAGAATCTGGGTGTGGCCTTGAACAAGCCACTTCTGTCCCTTTGGTCAGGGTATTCTCATCACTCAAATGGGATATAAGACTTAATTAATCAGGAGAGTCTTCCACTTAAATACTTATAATTTTTTTTAAATTTATTTAAAACTTGTTCATACAAAATATTTTGATCATATTTTCCCCCTCACCCAAACCCTTCCAGATCCTGCCCTTGCCCTACACACTCAGCTTCATATTTTTCTCTCTTCCTCTTTCTTTCTCAAAGAGCAAATGAAGAAAAAAAGAAACAAAGAAAATCAAAACAGATCAACTAAAACAAGAAAAAAATCAATGAAATAAAAAATTCAAAACAAAACAAATAGTACACACACACACACACACACACACACACACACACACACACACAGAAACACAGAGTCTGTTTTGTGTTGGTCAGGTAAGTCATAGCGTCAGCCCAGGAGTGTGGTTGACATTCCCGGTGACACCCCACTGGAGAAAACTGATTTTCCCTTTCCCAGCAGGTATCAATTGCAAATAGCTTCTTGGTTAGAGATGGGAATTATGTTCAGTTTTCTTCCCAGTGCTGGAATTCTGTCTGATATGAACCTGTGCAACTCCTGTGTGTATTGTCACAGTCTCTGTGAGTTCGTGTGTGTATCAGTTCTGCCTGGAAGACACTGTTTCCTTGGAGTAATCCACTACCTCTGTCTTTTATACTCTTTCCTTCTCCTCTCCTGCTTATATCCCTCAGCCTTGAGGAGAGGTGTTTGATAAAGACATTCCATTTAGAGCTCAGAGATCCAAAGTCTCTCACTCTCTGCACATTTTCTAGTTGCAAATAATTCTATTAATTAGCATCTATTGCAAGGAGAAACTTCTCTGATGAGGGTTGAATGAAGCACTGATCTATAGGTATGGCACTATGTCGTTAGGAATCATTTTATTATTAAGTTCCTTTGGCAGAATAGTAATAGTAGGTTTACTTCTAGGCCTATCACTTATCTAGTCTCAGGTTCTTGACCATTTTAGTGATGTAATATATGGCTTAAGTCTCATGGATTGTGCCTTAAATCCAATAAAAAAGTGGTTGATTCTCACATAACATTTGTGCCACTATTACACCAGTATATCTTGAAGGCAGGTCTCTGTTGTAGGTTGTAGGGTTTGTAGCTGGATGAAATTGATGATTATGTTTCTTGTCCAGTATCCTGCAAAGTCTTCCAGTACCATGAACACTAGTCAATACAGGTGAAGCTTATATTTGGGCACCAGCTCAATTTCTCTATGTTCGATTACATAAGTTAGTGATGATGACATCAGCAATTTGGTCTTAACACTAGGTTGCTGAGTGTAACCAATAAACAACAAGATGTAATCCATTCTGGGCACTGGAGATTTTACATGGTGCCTAAAGTATTTAGTGAGGCACCGTCTCCCTCATTTTATAGTGACTCAATTTAAACCCCTTTCATATACATGTGTATTCTAGGAATTCTATACAAGTACGTTTCCATATGACTTCCCAAAATGCCTATACTATTAGTTATTTCTCTCTATATTCCCTCTTTTACTTTGCCCTTCCACTGCCCTCCACAAGCAATCCCCCTATTATAGTTTCCCCTTTATCTCTTTATAATACTATTCTCTTATTTCCAATTCCTTGTAAGATCCCCTCTTCTCCTCTGATCCTTTACACACATAACCTCTGTGGTTATTCTAAATGGAACACACATATCCGAAGCCTAAAAGGTAAACTCCACATACAAGAGAAAAGACGTAGTATTTGTCTTTTGGGGTCAGGGTTACCTCACTCAGTATGATTTTTTTCCAACAATTTACCTGCAAATTTCATTTTCTTAAGTTGTATAATATTCCATTGTATAAATGTCCACATTTACATTATCTATTCATCAGTTAATGAAGATCTAGGCTGTTTCCAATTTCTGGCTATTATGAATACAGAAGCAATGCACATAGTTTAGCATATCTGTAGTAAGATATAGAATCGTTTGGGTATATTCCCAAAAGTGGTATAGATGGATCTTGTGATAAGTCAATTTTCAGCTTTTTTAGGAATCTCCACACATTCCAACAATGTTCCACACAATCCAACACACAAGACAAGGTTGTCCACTCTCTCCATACCTAATTAATGTAATACTCGAAGTCTTAGCTAGAGCAATAATACAACTGGAGGAGATCAAGATGATTCAAATAGGAAAGGGAGGACATGGTATCCTTGTTGGCAGATGATCTGATTTCATACACAAAAGACACCAAAGATACCACCAAGGATCTTTTATAGCTGAGAAATACTTTCAGTGAAGTATTAGGATACAAAGTCAACACATAAAAATCAGTATCTTCATTTACAAATCACAAACATACTGAGAAAGAAATTGTGGAAACAATACCTTTCACAATAACATAAAAGCATTGGTATAACTCTAACCAAGCAAGTGAAAGACTTGTATAATTAAAAACCTTAAGACTGAAAAAAAAAACATCAGAAAATTAAAGTATCTCCCATGCTTGTGGATCAGTAGAATCAATATTGCCAAAATGGCCATTCTACCAAAATCAATCTACAAATTCAAATCAATCGGAATTCCCAATTTTTCACAAAATTGAAAAAACAATCTTCAACCTATATGGAAACACAAAACCCCCAGGATAGTTAAAAAATCCTAACTAATAAAATCTGGAGGTATGACCATCCCAGATTTAAGTTTGTATTACAGAGGTATAAGTAATAAAAATATCATGGTACTGACATAAAAACAGACATTATGATCAATGGAATAGACATGAAGAATTGGACCTAAGTTCACATACCTATAGACGTGATTTTTTTTTTTTTACAAAGAAAAGACCACATCTTCAGAAAATGGTGCTGTTCAAACTAGAGGACTTCATGCAAAAGAATGAATAGACACATATTTATCATCCTGAACAAAACAACTTCAAATGGATCAAGGATCTCAACATAAGACCAGATATCTTGAATCTGATAGAAGACAAAGTAGGGAATAGATTTGAACTCAGGTACACAGAAGAACTTTCTAAACAGAACACTGATAGCATATGCACTAAACAGAACAACAATTAATAAATGGCACCTTAAGAAACTGAAAAGGTAAAAAGCAGCAGCATTTGAGCAAAGAATGAGGCTTTTTTTTACATCATTATGAATCTGATAGTTAGTATATAAAATACCTAAAGAACTAAAATGTTGAACATAAAAAACAAATTAGCCAATTAAAAATGGGGAAGGAAACTAAACGGAGAGTTCTTAAAAATGAAACACAAATGACTGAGAAACGTTTAAAATTTTTCGACATCCTTAAATATTTAGTTTCTGATCTTTCCCAAATGATACACATATCATTAATATATGAATATATTAATACCTCTTTAAAATTTAAATCACTCTCTCTTTGAGAGTTTCTCTTTGAGCATAAAAGTGGACATATTATGCATGAAACAACAAACTGAACTGAAGTGATAGTTTCTAAGTTATTATGTGGTAACATACGAAAAAAGACACATGAGGGAATGACAATTCCTTCTACCTAGAAACTATTCCCAAATAGCTCAGGATGTGTGTGGGGAGCTGTCTCACGTAACACAGGCATCATTTCAGTGTATAAGCAGGGCACAGGACTGTAGAGTGTGTAAGCAGGGCACAGGACTGCAAAGTGTTCACACGGCTGGAAGCTTTTGCCATATCAGTGGGGGAAATGTTCAAGTGTCTGAAGGTTGCTATTTGTTATGATGAAACACTATGACCAAAAGCAAGTTGGGGAGGAAAGGGTTATTTGGCTTATGTTTCCATACTATAGTCTATCACTGAAGGAAGTTGGGACAGGAACTCAAGCAGGGCTGAAACCTGCAGGCAGGAGCTGGTGCAGAGACCATGGAGGGGAGCTGGTTACTGGCTTGTTCCTCATGGCTTTCTCAGCCTGCTTTCTTATAGAACACAGGACCACCAGCCCAACGATGATACCACCCACCAATCACTAATGAAGAAAATGACTTACAGTCAATCTTAAGGAGACATTTTCTCAGTTGAGGTTCCCTCCTTTCAGATAAAACTAGCTGTATCAAGTTGACAAAAAAAACTAGCCAGCACACCAAGTATCTGGACACATAAATCCCCACACCCATATACATATATATGTATATGTATAAGACATGAATCACATATACATATACACATGTACACATATAATTCCTAATCACACATACATTGGACACATTTATACCCATACATACAAATAAGCATGTGTGCATAAGCACACACATACATTCATACTTTTGACATATATACACTAACAGGCACACACTAGATCTGTGTAACAGGCTTAAGATGGTCACTTTGTGTGGTGCTGTAGTTTCCTAATTTTGAAAAGGCAAACAGGCTGTTACTGGAGCCTTGGGGGAATGTGAAAGCTCTGAAAGTTATATCTTTGTTTAGCTGCTTGGGCAATGTATCTTACATTGAACAAATGCAAGATGACAGTCATTGCTGATACAGACTGTCCAACACATGCAGAGGAAGTTTGGTAGAGAACCATTAAAAGCCTATTAAGGAAAAAATTCTCATGGCCAAGAGAATAGAATCTCTGACCTGGCTGGGGATCTAACAGTCTAGTTGGCCTGGGTCAATCATGTGGCCAAAGAACCACCCATCAGGAAGGAGGCACCACCCCTAGGAAAGTTGGCTCACCTTAAGCCATGCCAAAGACAGATAATAATGCTTCACTAAATAAGATACTATACTTTTCCTTCCCAGAATTTCTGCCCCTAGAATAGACCCTATAAGCTGCCTCGAGGTGCCATAATGGAGCTGCTCACCTTTTTGCATGATATAACCTTTCCTTCCCCTCCCCCACGCATCTCTTTCTTTTGGATACTGGACTAAAGATAAGAATGTTCTTTTTCTAAAGTGTCCCCTACCTTCTGTTATGTGACTATCTGGCGTCGTGATGGAACTCTACACTGGTAACTCAAAAGGCATGTCATTTCTCCCTTTTCTCCTCCATTCTTCTTCTGGCAGCTGCTGAGATTAATAGCTTGCTTGGCATGAGGTGTTTTTTCTTTTAAACTCAAATAAAATTGTCTGTGAGCTTCCATTCAAGTAATTTCTTAATTTTTTCATTAATGATACAAGAATTCCAAGAAGGGACCCTGATTTCCCCAGTCAGCCTGTGTCAATTCATGCTCTAAAACTAAAATGGAGTTGGTCATCACAGAATTTATGTAAATGGCAGTAGCAGTGACTGGTGTTTGTAATGTGGTAGTTCTGCAGACATCTGAAATTCATCATTTCCCAATATACTTTCCTTCTAAAGGAATGACAATTGTCATTCTTACAATCACCTTCTCTAAGAGGAGCAGTTTAAAAAGACAGATGTCATTGAACTGAATGATGTCATGCACACAAGCAACCACATCCCTGAATAATCCTCTTGGCAGGCCAACCATGACTCTCATTCTCCTGAAATTACCTAAAGGACATTACTCAGGTGTGGTTCCCTGCAATTGGGTTCATTCATGGAGTTCTGATCCCTACCTGTGCTGAGACTCTAATGCTCCAAGAGTAACCCTTAGGTCATGGGATAGGGGATGGAAAGGAATTGACACCCAGGCCCTTTGGTCCTAACCTGGTCAAAGTTCTGGTCACTTTGATTGTTCATAGCCTAACTACCTATCCATTGCTTTCCTTTCTTTTCTCAACTGATTTCCCCAATGTACCTTTTCCTAACAAACTGCCAACATGCAAATCCTTGCCTACAGAATAGTTTGGAAGAAGGCAGAGGAATACAATGTCTTTATGCAAATTAGAAAAAAGATTTTGCAGTGTGTTGGGTGTGGCCTTGAGCCCTAGTGCCTCCCTCCCTCTACCCCTGCCCATACAGACAGTACCACAGGCCTCACTCGCCTCATGAGAAAATTAAATAAACATCGAATGTGTATAAGAACACACACGACCTACAGTTTGTATCGCAGATATTCCTTTCCTTCTTTCTCAGTACTGCTGTACTACTTTGACTCTTCATCCTTGTGAGGGATTTGGTTTGAAAAGACTGCAGAATGTGTTAAGAACATAGATATTATGTTTCTATCACAATAATAAAAAATTGTTCATGTACTGCAAGTTAAGAATGACAGTAGAAAGTTCAAGTCCCCATTTTCTCCTTCTAACATTTAAGGGTGGTTAGGTGAACATGTCTGTGGCTTGCTTCAAGCACTAAGAATGTGCTTCCGGTGGCCAGTGAAATGAGCCCTGGATAAAAGCTAGGAAAGAAAGCACCTGCAGCTGCTACAACCCCCTCCCCATCCCACCCCCTGGGAAGATCCCAGCCTTCAAGAGGCTGAGAGGAAAGATCATGTCAGGACATGCAGCTTTAACTGCTCTTGTCTCCCACCTTGCCTGCTTTACCTATTCTGATTTGTCAATTCAGTGGAACAAACAGTTTGGTTAATATTTTGCCTTCAAATCAACCACTTACTTGGACATACTAGAAACACGGGCGTTCTGTGACATAAAATCAGGTGGCTACAGTTCCAAGCTAGTATATATTGAGGAGTCATGGTAAGAAGGTAATTTAAAGTTTGTGACAATTTTGAGAGGGGTGGTCCATCCCCCTGAGATTTATGGCTATCTGTGTGTCTGTTTAAAATCTAGGAACACCCAGAATCTGTTAAAAATGAGACATTACAAAAATGTCCACTTTTCATCCCGTTGCTTTCAGGTTGGGTATCTAAGTGACATGCCAGCATGGGTTCAACTCATGACTGGATGCCCTGACATATATCCTGAAATACAGAAGGGTTTTAGCCTTCACAAGCTGAATCTGTTCTCTGTGCAGAGGTGAGAGCCCGAGAAAGTGGCCTCCACTGGGTAACAGGGAAGCCTAGGTGAGGGTGTTGCTCAGCTCCAGCCCAGGGAGACTGTGAGGCAGGACAGCTGTTGGTTGCTGAGAGTTCTTCCAAGGATGAGTGATTGATGAGGGCCAGCTCACAGGCCCAGGAGTAAATGAGTCAGCCACAGTGAAATGGGGGTATTCTCTTGAATCCATGCTTATTTTGGGACAGTATGATGCTCTTCTCAGAGGGAGCAAATAAAGTGTTCGTGGAGGAGACGGACTTACGTAACTGCTTTCTAAAACAAGTGGATGAGGTCACTGGGGGAATCAACAGCTTAATTTAAGAAGTCAAACAGAATGGATGTAAACACAGCTGGCCCGCTTTCAGTGTGGACCAATACTATCCTTAGCTCCACTACTTTTAAGTTGTGTGCATGTGAATAAGCATCATGGGCCTCAGTTTCTTTGAATATAAATGTAAGGGAAGTCCAAGGCAATGCCCTATGCACTTTCCAGTCCTAACAATTAATTTTACCATCAATTAGCACTTCAGCAATGGCTGTGATGACAATATGTAAGTCCCCATGAGCATCTTTTAAAGGTTATATCAAAAATATATGATGTCAACAACACCAAAAGGGGAAACTCATTCTGGACACTTGGGTTTTTATATGTTAGCCTGTGGTGTCAGCCCAGGGTACTGTTGATCCATTATAGAATAACTACATTTTAACTCTCTCTCTCATATATATACATATATATATATATATATAATTTCAGTAGGTATTAGGAGTTATTTATTCCCCCTTCATATTTATTCCTCAGCTCTTCTACCTTGTCCTCCCACCATCTACTCCAGTTTAACCCTTCCTCTTTCAGATTGTTGGTGATTGGAGCTCAATATGCCCTCAAACATTACAGGCTATTGCCGATGCTATTTGTTATTATTCAAAATTGGATGTTAAGACCCTATTGTTGAAGACACCACATACTCAAATCATAGAATATGGAGATTTCAAGTTAGTGCCAACCTGGAATCTTCATCTCTACTGGCTAGATTTCATAGTACTGGAAGGTGATATGCTATCTATCAGAGGAGAAAAGTAGTTATAATAACAATAATAATCTGATCCACTTACAGTAAGAACTGGACTGGCAAGATATGCTCATTGGTGCAATAATGTCAGGAACAACATGATAGTAACCAACCACTTTCTGATTGGTTTTAAATTATGCTTCACAAGATGAAATCCATACCTGGCACCATTTTTGGGCCAAGAACCTGTGATAGATATATCCTAGACCCCAGGGGAGAATGTACTACTAGTCTGCTAATTGGACATAGTGTTAAAGTGACTCCTAATGACTTATCTTTATACCCATACAACAATGCATCTCCCAAAACTCATCAGAGAAATGTCTATTTTCAGTAGATGTTGATTAATGGAGAGACCCATAACTGGCCAAGGTACAGAGAATAAGATCCTATAGAATGCTCAGATCAAAATGAAATATCTATGTTGTATCCTCTCCTCAAAGGGCTCATAGATCATTGCCCTCAGAAGTGGGGATAGAAAGACAGAAGTGGTGAACAAATACAAGAAAATAGCTGTACATATGAACTCACCATGTTTATGACAGGATGCATAAGTCCCTTGCAAGCTCAAACCAGACCAAATCCCAACATGAACAGGGAAGGTTTACATTAAATCCCACCTCTAGCTGAGGTGCTATTAACAATTGATAGTGATTGGGAGAGGAAGACTCAGTTTTCTATGAGAGTGTTTCCAGTGGTAACTAAAACATGCTCCAGGGAAGGCCAGATATCTGATAGTATATGGACAGGACAAATAGGACTTGACAGGTGGAAAAAAAAAAAAAGAGGACACAAAGTTGAATAGATAGGGAAGGAATCTGGAGAAAGTTGTAGAAGGGGGTAATATGGTCAAAACTCATTGTTGGAAATTTCCAAAGATTAATTTAAAAAATAATGTCATTGCTTCATTCAAGCTACCACAGGATAAAGGTTGGACTGGTAAGGAGTTGAATTAGTTGGGATCTCTGTGGGAAAGAAGTGGCTTGTCCCAAATGGTTAGACTGGGAGTACTTAGTGTAGACCTCAGAATAGGCATGTTGGCAGAGCAAAAGCAACCAAGATGGAAGTACTGGTTACCAGGACTGGCAACAGTGGCAGGGAGCTGAAGAAGATGCTGGGAGGAAATAAACAGCCTGGACAAGAGGTTGGGGGCACACGGCAAGAGCTAATGGCCACGGATGAGCACTGTCACCACTGGAAGCAGAGAAAGGTTGAAAGTTAGTTGAATAAGCCATGTGGTCTCCCACTCTCCCTTCCTGTCCCTACATCCTGCCACTGCCTGAACATAGCTTTGGGGGTCGAGAGAGGGCAGAAGACTGGAAATAATCTCGTCAATGTAATTAGATCACCCATAAAACAAAGAAGTTCAGTAGCACACAGAGAGGAGACTGCAGCAGGGCTCTCTGAGTGCTAACACCATGTACCTCCTCACCAGGTGCAGTTGGCCACAGAAGTGCCAGAAGCAAAACTGCATACTCCACTTTGTTGAATGATCACTAGAGCTTGGGAAACCGTGTTTCATCACCAACCAATGTGACTGTAGTTTCCAATGTCAATGTCATAACCATAACTCAACGTGTTTCACAGCAGCTTGATTGCATTTAAGCATCTGTCTACTGGAAGCATGTCAGTAGGTTTCAGTAGGTTTCAGAGTCAAGGGAATATGATAGACTGTGGGCTTCAGAATTAAGAGAATGTGATAGGCTGTGGGCTTCAGTGTCAAGGGAATGTGATAGGCTGTGGTGGTGGACGAATAAACTGTGCAAGGCCTGTCAGAAATAATCAAAAGATTATTTAACCTTGGAATGTAAGTTTCAAGAAAGAAGCCCTCTGATATCTACAAACACACAAAAGTGTGCATACTTTGGAGCTCTATATCTTACCAGGACACCCCTAACTCACATGTGTCTCCATGAATCCACCATACATCTAACTCATGTTATCCTCAATCCATTATGTCTTGCAACTTCTTTCTTCTCTTGGTGAAATTGGATTTCTTCTTTAGGAAATGAAGCAAGGTTTACCTCTCCCTTTAGGCGTCCCCATTTCCCTGTTCAGAGTCCATTCTCTTTTCTTTGTCCTAGGGTTTATTGTAACATGTAGTCCTTGTAAAGACTTGTGTTTGCTTCTGTGCTGGCCTGTGAACTCTCCAGGAGGTCTGTTAAAAGGGAAACAATAAATGAAGCGAAGCACAGGAGCTAACATTTATATTTGCTAAGTAACAAGTACATGGAAAAGTTGGATAAGCACGGCAAGAAGTGGGTATGATTTATTCCTGTTTTACAGATGAAGAAACTAAGGCCTGCAAACATTAATGCAACGGAAAGGTCACCCATCCCACATGAACTTGTAGATATTTTTGTAGTCATATATGTGAACAAACTCTTTCAAATATAGCATGTACAAAGTACTAAAAAATGGGGTAGGAGTTGCTCAGGACTGTGCCAAAAGCCTCAAAACAGATGAGCAAGTTTTTTAAGAAACTCTTTTGCAGCAAGCACTGGAAACAGAAGCAGAGAGAGGAAGTAATGCCTTAGAGTTTTCTCTTGAAGACTATGGATCGCCTACACACACACACAGGAAGTTAAAGAAGTTACCTCTGTCAGCAAGATTTATTTATTTATTCATATGGTAGCCATCACAGGAAAGTTTGATTTAAAAACAAAACCATAGGATTTGTTAATTCTATAATTTATTATTTTTTCATTTTATGTGCATTGGTGTTTGACCTACACATATGTCACACATATGAACATATGTGCGAAGGAGTCAGATCCACTGGAACTTGAGTTACACATAGTTGTGAGCTGCCATGTGGGTGCCAACAATTAAACCCTGGTCATCCAGAAGAACAGCCAGTGCTCTTAACCACTGAGACATCTCTCCAGCCACTATTTCTTGATTCTAAAACCCAACTTTTTTTTTTGATGGGTTTTTGCTGTCTCTTTATGAATTAAAAATATTTCCAAACACAATATATACACAGAATGCTTACATATTACTATATCTATATCAAATAGGCAGACTACTAACACCAGATGAAATATTGAATGAAAGTTTAGAGAATGATGGCCTCCTAAATTGCAAAGTGAAGTGTGGTGAATACCAGGCATTGGTATCTGAAGGGCATCTTGGGTCAAGTTCTGAAGGTGCCAAAAAGTTTATACTTCCAGATGTTAAAAAATATATTTCCCAGTTAAATTATTTTTTTTCTGCTAAAAAGCCTAGCATGTCCATGACTTTGTTTTAACTCATTTCAGGGCGTGTGTGTGTGTGTGTGTGTGTGTGTGTGTGTGTGTGTGTGTGTGTG
>CAJQZJ010033945.1:107193-135424 GCA_907164525.1 Lophiomys imhausi
TTCTGGGCTCCATGCACTGTCCTTAAATAGGAGGAACTCTGTTTCAGCTTAATTTGGGCTCCGCCCACTTAGCAGCTGAAAACAATGTCAGGCCAGATACTTTGTTTCTTCAAGTCTATTGAGTCTTTCCTGTTTTTCCTGACTTCAACCTTGTTTTTCAGTCTATTAAGTCTTTCCTGTTTTTCCTGACTTCATGCTGATAATGCTCTTCAGGCTCCGAATTAAGAGACAGTATCAGAAACTCCTATATATTTTCTAAATCTAATTTATCTAGCCTCTACACTATATCCACAGACACAAGGCTGCAGAAAGCTGGGGAAAGCTGGGGATGCGAAGCCACAAGTCAGGTCTTCCAGAGGCAATGGAGATCTGACAGAATATCATACAGATATTCTGATGCTTCTGTGACCTCAAAGCCACAGTGAGGAGGTGAAGGCTGAGTAATGGTGAGCTGGCCCAGGTGTGAAGTGCGGTGGAACATACTGAGGAAGCTCTCTCAGATTAGTGTGCCCACAAGGCAATCTCCCTGAATGCCCAGACAGGATCAAATGTCTCTCCTCTCCATATCCAAGATAACTTTATCACTGCCTGAGTTCTGCAGAACTGAAATCATCTTTATGACATTATCCCCAGATGAGACTGAAAACATCTTGGTGGTGAAGCTTGTGTTTTATTCATCCCAAAGTCCTACAGACACAGAGCCGTCTGTGCTCAGTACAGAGTAGATATTCATAAACACACGTTGAAATAAAGACAAGAAACTTCAGATTGGCAGCTAATTAAAGGTAGAGGTAGTATAAGAAAGAGAGGAAAATTGGAAACCTATTCTGGGTTTAAAGTCCACACTGCTTTTGGGATCAAGGTCATATTTATAGAAACAGGGAAGTGAAAAGAAGGAACTTCTAGGAAAAAAGTGAAAAACCTTAATGAGTTAATTTTTAAACCAGCAGAGCAGGAGATGTCAGCAAAGCTTATGGATAGAAACATGGGCTGATTGGTCCTAGGATACAGCCATCGTACACCTGACAGTGATTGCGCTTGTTGTATTTCACTCAGTCTTACTACATGAGGACTGTAAGTCTTGGTGGCTTTTCACAGCAGGAGACTAGTTTCTCTTATAGAACACATCTCCTGTGACTGTTCTAATCCTCTTCTAGTCTGTTTCTGGCTAGAAGCATCTGGGACATAGTGTCGTCAGACTATGGTGGACCACAGTAAGAGAAGGCACAGAATCAATCATACAACCTTTTTTTTTAATTTTGTAAGCCTTTGCACAGAAATGAAATATCTGGAAGTACCTACTCACATCCCATGAACCAAGGCAAGTCACATGGCCAAGATGACACCAGTGGATCAAGAATTATGGTGAAGGGAGGGAGGAAATGAGATACTATACACACACACACACACACACACACACACACACACACACACACCATGTATAGTATCCTGGTAACCTACTGGGATCTGTTCCAGGATCCTCAGTGAACAGCCAAAAATAGACAGTGCTGAATGCTATACCTCACTCCATGCCTTTTTCTCCTCTGCTTATACAAGACTGGTTTGCAATTTGAGAGCAGCTAGCTAGCACAGTTTTTTTCCTTCCTTCTTCATAGTCTCAAAGGCAATTCTATCATAATGTGAGTCGTAGCAGCCTTAGGATACTATATTTTGCTCCTTCCTTACTAAATCAAAATGTTCACTTTTTTTTTCCTTAAAAGAATCCCTTTTTATCTTCTCTGTGGCATATCTGAATGCCCAGCACTATCACTCCTGTGCTTTGGGGCCATTAAGTGAAATCAGGGGTACTTGAATATTGAGACAGCAATACCAATACCTTGGAGTCGGTCTGATAACTCAGAGGGTTACAAAGTCACAACAGACCAGTAGTGCATACACCACAGATACACCACGGATACACCTTCAAAGAAGCGGTCCACAGCACAGGGCAAACAAGGCTACAATGTGTTGATTTTACCAAATTGAACTTACACGTACTTCTGGAATTTTCTCTTTAATATGTCTGGCCTTCAGTTAGCCACGCGTAACTGAAACAAAAAAAAGTAAGACCATAGTAAGGACTGTAAAGCCTGTTAGCACTAGGGAACCATTGGACATAGGCATTCAGGTCAGATCATACACTAGAGTGCTAGAATAAGAAGTAAAGAAACCAACGAAAAAGAAATAAATTGTAGTGGTATGTGTGTACTACAAATTGGAAGAGGTCAAAATCTGAGCAGGGGTGAGGCATTGTCTGCTACTACAGATGTAATGGACTAACAACAAAGGGAAACATTCAAGAGAAGGAACTAGTTCCATCATGCCGAGTCCATCCCTGTACAGATACCCGGTCAAGTTTCATTTGGTTAATTTAGGTATAAGGTGAATGCCATAGGCTGGTTGTCTAGAGTGAGTTTAGACACTAGCTCTTGTAGCAGCTGAGTTGTATAGACAAAAAAAAAAAAAGAAGAAAGAAGAAAGAGAAAGAAAGAAAGAAAGAAAGAAAGAAAGAAAGAAAGAAAGAAAGAAAGAAAAACCCAAAAGCATAATACAGAATTCTAACTCCTATCAAATACCAGGATGAGGGAGTGTGTCACAATAGGTGAAGAGACTCCTGGGCTCATTGAAAGAACTGGATTACAATTACTAATTACTGAGAGTATTTTGGTAACTTTTAGAAGAAAGGTCTCCCACTTCTTAGAAAACCAAGCCACGAAATGCTGGCCTTCATGAAGCAATCAGCATTTGTGATAAGAGTTTCCAAGAAGAAATCAAACTTCAACACAGTATATGTATGTAGAGAAGTGCATGCTCTGATCAAAAAGTGAAGCCAACAAACTTCACAGTACCTTCAGTCCATAAGTGGTGTGTGTGTGTTTGTGTGTGTTTATGTGTGTGTTTGTGTGTGTATGTGTATGTGTGTGTGTTTATGTGTGTGTGTGTTTATGTGTGTGTTTGTGTGTGTATGTGTGTGTGTTTATGTGTGTGTGTGTGTGTATATGTGTGTGTGTTGCATACAAAAGTGTATAGCATTATAGCCATCATATACGATATGTTGCTGATCATTTCTTTGCCATTGGCTGTTTTATTTCTCCAATCTCTTATACACAGAAAACCTGTAGCTTTATTTATTCCTATTAAGCATGTGTTTCCAAGTAGATGAATGACAGTTTGAACTGTGTTTCCAAAAAATATTTGCTGAAGTCCTAATCGAATGTGCCATTATTTGGAAATAGGATTGCTACTTGTGATGAGGTCATTCTGGATAGTACTTAACTCAGTATGACTGGTGCTCTTGAGACAAAAAAAGAGAAGAGACACATAATGTGATAACAGAGACCAATGCTAAAGTGTGGCAGCCTTAAGCCAACAAATGCAACAAGAGCTGCTATGTATATCAGACTGGTCTTGAACTTGCAGTCTTCTTGGACAGCCTTCTGAGTGCTGAGGTTAAAGGCATATGCCTGGCCGAAAGCAGTGTGAATAAGGATAGTACCCTTTTTCATAAGGCTGCCAATCTCCATCATGAGAGATCATTGAAGTTCTACATACATTGAAGACACAGGAAAGTGTTCTTAGTGTACGAACGTCCATTTGACATAAACATGTTCCCAACTAATTAACAGGCAAAAAAAGCTCACATCATCCATGCTTTTGGGGAGTCTCTGTTGCCCTTATTTATGCTGTGAATATAATTTGCATACAACATATGTAGTCACTATTTTTGGAAACTAATGTTTGGGAGGTCTTGCTGCTTTAAGGATTGAAAGTCATAAAAAAAGTGTTGCCTCTTTTGGTTATATAAAATTTTTGTGTTCTCTATTTGAAAAAAAAAAGAGTGAAAATCATTATTTACATTTTCCTTGGCACAGAGTGAAACTGAAGATCAGCATGCTAAGTAGCAGGCTTTCCACTCAGAAGGCTTCAGGAATGCTGATGGGTGCTACTGAATGCATACTTGTCAGCTCTTGTAGAACAGGGTGCAGACGTTCATACCAAGCTACAGGGATTTCTGAATTCATCTAGGGCTTATTAAGCACACAGGTTTATTAAGCTCCTACTGCGTGCTACTGGCTTGGGTCACCTGGAGATTACATGTGGCATCTCCAAGCACCTAAGTACATAAACATTCTCACAGATTTGCTTATGAGTCAGCGAAATCCTGGACAGGCACTGATGCTTCTCTAGTGTCACCAAAGAAAACAGCAGAAAGGCTCTGGGTCCCACATGTCATTCTTCCTAGTGGCTTACACTGTGATCCGTGCAGTCTTGGTTCCTCTTCACTCACACCTTCCCATCAATTTGCAGGTCGTTTCCCTTCATGTTTATAGGCGTCATCCTCCACTCAAACTCTGGCATGGTAAATATGTTTCCTACAACAGCTTTGTTTTATTTTAAACCAGGGCTTTCCTTCCACGTGGAAATGCAGCTAGCAGTTATATGACCAGAGGAAAATTGATCCTTATTCACTGTTGGCCATAAAATCTTAATCTTCCAGCTTGTCACCTCCAAAGTGCCAACATTCTTCATTTATACTTCCTTCCGTAACATACCAAGGTGCGCAAGTGTGTTGAGAGTTGGAGGGTCATGACTGCTAAGTCATTTAGATAGCTTCCTTCTTTGTCCCATCGCCATTTAAAAGAATCATGTGGCTGCCGTGGCCTTGGCACCATGGAGATCCATGCACCGCTCTTGAATCATTCAGTTCTCAGGAGTCCAATTCTATTTCCCAAATCCAGACTCTCGGAGTTCCTTGTGAGGACATAACACAGTAGGGTTTTTTTCCCTGCAGAAAGAGGTCAACTAAGTAGGTAAGATGGAACCCAACATAGTAAAAATAAAGCAGGATGGTTTGGATGCCCACTATAAGTTAGGAAAACAGGATTGTTACCCTGCATTACAAATGAGAGGACACTTTCTCCTCATTCTCCAGAATTCAATATTGTTTTTATAAGTCTCAGAGTTACCCAGTTGTCATGCTTTGGAGCTGAGACTGAGCCAGGCACCAGGCTGTGAATGTCTGTGCTAGCTTTCCATGCTGTGTTGCTGCTCTGGAAAGACATTTTACTTACAGGCTAGAAGTTGAGCCTAGTATCTTCCAGGTGTCACTATTTTGCAAATGGAGAAGATCCTGAAATAAACAGTGCATGAGGGAATCAACAAGCAAAACCACATCTCAGGGCCTCAAACCCTTCTAGCCAGGCGACCTCTGGAGGGAACAATGGAAGGAAGCCCTGTGGGCCCAGGACACAAGTGTCAGTGTCTAGAGTTCATCTGGGGACTTTAAACAATAACCTGCTTTTTACAGTCTCCAGATTCTTCCTGACAGGCTGTCTTTCCAGTGACTTCCCTGAAGCTTACAGTGTGGATGCTGATGTTCAGATTATTTCTGACACCAGAGAAATTACCTTCAGAGCCATGGAGACCCAGGCCCTGGGACATCAGAGTAATCTGGAGAGCCTCTTAGTTCACTTTAATGAAGTGATAAGTGTGGTGCATGGCATATAAAGATGTATCACAGTTATGATCTGGTAAAATGCTATCTGCCAAATGATCAGTGTTGATCTAGTAACAAAATGTTCAAATTGTTCTTTCTGGCATGCACTGAGGATATACCATTACCCTTTCTGACAAAAATTCACAGCATCAATTTAATTATGAAATGTAAGACAAAACTACACGGACAGGCATCTTATAAAAATAACTGAAGAGTACTCTGCAAAAGTGAAATATTACATGTTGTGTTTCAATATGAAAGATAAGAGAGGACTAGCAGACAACCACAGAGAAAAAGAAAGATACATAATTCAGTACGCGACCTTAAGTCCAACATTCGACCTTGGAACGTAGAGAAAACATTAATGGAAAAAGTACAAGGAACCTCAATATTATATGCAGTTGAGTGAGAAGATGTTGAATTAAATTTAGCCTGGAGACGCTTTTCCTTTGGGTCTTTATGAACTTCAGCCTAATACGAACGAAGGAGGCATTCGTTGCCAGCGGTTAGAATGAACAGGTAGGTCTCAGCCAATCAAAGTAGCGAAGCTTCAGCCAATTGAAAAATCCTATTCAAACGAGGATTTCTAGCCAATCAAGCTTTTTTGGTCTGGCGGGGGTGGGGGGGATGGGGGGTGGGGGGGGGGGAGGTAGGGGGTGGTTAGCCCAAAGCAGCAGGCTGCTGGGGTGTGAAGCAGTGATCTCCATCCCTTCTGATTCTGAGAGCTGTTCAACTCCAATCTGTTCTTTGCTTGTTGAAGTGGCTAGGCCGGATGGGTTTAACATTGTCAAAGTTTATGTCTCTGTTCCAGTCACTATATGACAGTCATTTAAGGCTTTTATCAGTGGAAGCAGGACAAACGGCATATAAGAACTTTTTGTATTATTTGTGCAACTTTTCTTTCTTATTTTTTTTATTTGTGCAACTTTTCTATAAGTCTAAATGGTTTCAAAATGAAGGTTTTTGTTACTGTTTAACTCTACGGGTTGGGAGAGTTGAGGCTGAAAATCAGACTGAAAGATCATAAAGTATTTTCAACAATTTCCCAAGTTAATTTATATTTTGATTTCATTATCATCAGTGCTGAGAACTTTGCCTCCTGTAAGTATGTACTACAAAAGAGCAGAAGGTTCAGGGGTATTGCAAGGGCCATTACATGAATGGTTGCAAATTCTGTCCTAATTCCAACCTAAAATTCATTTGATGATTTTTTTAAAAGATAAAACTTAAAAATGATCAACTTAAACACTTTATTTTTAGTTTTTCAAAAGTTTTTTTAGAGAGGCAGAGGCAGGCAGATCTCCCTGAGTTCAAGGCCAGCCTGGTCTACAAAGTGAGTCAAGAACAGTCAAGGATAGACAGAGAAACCTTGTCTCGAAAAACCTAAAAAAAAAAAAGTTTGTTTTTGTTGATTATTTTATTTTATATGTATGAGTATTTTTGTCTGCATGTATGTATATATGTACCCCAGGGGTGTGCAATGCCCATAAAGGTGAGAAAAGATGTCTCTTCCTCTGAAAATGTTACAGACAGCTGTGAGCTGCCACCTTGGTTCTGGAAATCAAACCCTGATCCTCTGGAAGAGCAGCCAGTGCTCTTAAGTGCTGAGCCATCTCTCCAGTTTAAAATAAAACATTTAAATACTATACCATCCAAAGATATACTTATCTGATACATACATGCTGAAACATGATTGAAGAGATGTACTAAAAGCCTCAGTTTTCCATAACTGAGATACCATGTCTCAATAAAAGGAGAACACTTAATTTGTGCAATAGAAGTGCAGAATTCACAACCCAGAGTCATACCTGATCTGAGCCACACTAGGCAGCATTCGTGGTGCAAAGCACACACTATGGCTGATTTTTGTGAGGGTTTATCCTAACTGTTAACTTGACAGGATACATCACTGTGGAAATGAACTTATGTGCGTGTGTGGGAGATTTGTTCTAGTTTGGGCTAACTGGGGTCAGTTAACTGTTAAGACAGAAACAAGGACTTATAACTGAGGTCCATTTGGTATTCTGGCAAAGGATCTAACTATGTTCTGCCTGTGCCCTGAGGACTTGAGTGAGGCTGAATATAGGAGTAATGGACTTCACTTGGCGGAAGACATTTCAAAACAGGATTGTACTCAGGACGTGGCATAAATACTGCTTAATGTTCTCACCTAGGTCTAGAGAGAGAGAGAGAGAGAGAGAGAGAGAGAGAGAGAGAGAGAGAGAGCAAACTGTGGAGTTTAGTAATATAAACACTGGGAAATTTGGAGATGGAAAGAGTGCCAGTGGATTTAGCCTTACAGACAAGACAGGTTCAAAGATAGCTGTAAGTGTTGATGTGATTAATGCCATTAATAAGAAACTATGGCCGGGCGGTGGTGGCGCACGCCTTTAATCCCAGCACTTGGGAGGCAGAGGCAGGCGGATCTTTGTGAGTTCGAGGCCAGCCTGGTCTACAAAGCGAGTCCAGGACAGCCAGAGATATTCAGAGAAACCCTGTCTCGAAAACCCCCCCCCCAAAAAAATAAATAAATAAGAAACTATGGTCTCAGTACCCAAAGAACAAAGGCACTCTGGTAACAAGATCCAAGTCATGGAAGGCTCCCTCTCATGAAATGCAAATTCATTTGAAAGGAGAGAAACTAAATGGAGAATTCTACTGAAAGGATTCCCTGCTTATAAACAACTACTTAAGACAGTGTTTCCCCAGGTTTGCCAAGGCCAAAGCAACCATAGTCCTCATGGCATAAGGGATGGGGCTCCACCCTCAGTTGGCAGCATTACCCACATGGCACTGCTTTGCAAGCATGAAAGATACTATATTCAAGGAGTCAGGGAGGTTTATGCCATGGTTCCAGAGAGCTGCTGAGACCAGACATTGTGGCAGTCTGAATCCTTTCAAAGAGGCCCTGATTGACAAATGCTTGAAGCTGTAAAGGGGAGGTTTGAGTTGCAGTGGAGACTCCAGGATGTCGGAGATGACAAAACTGTGTGATGTCCATCAAAGAAAGCTGTAAGCATGGATGGAAAAAACCCAAGACAGAGTTGTGTGCTGCAGGCAGCAGAGATGTGTAGGGATCCTGCCTAGATAATTCCATTAGGATCCTTAGATGTCAGATGAGGAGCTGTGGGGTTTTGTCTTTTCCCTTCCATGTTTTGTTCTCCCTTTAATCCTTTCAGCCCTAGATAGCTCCTCAGACTTCTGTTTTGGAATAAGACTTTAATCTATACCATTGAATACTAGAATCATATAATTGGTTTTGATTTCATAGGAACTCACAATTCAGAGGATGCAGCAACTCTCAGACTCTCAGAAAAGACATTGAAATTTAGACATTTTAAAAGTTTTTAAAAAGTTGTGTGCACATATGCATGTAAGTGTGTGTGTGTGTGTGTGTGTGTGTGTGTGTGTGTGTGTGTGTATGTGCATTGCATAGAAGTCAGAAGATAGTTTTATGGAGTTGGTTCTCTTCACCTTTACATGGGTTCTGGGCACTGAACTCATGTTACCAGGCTTCAGTGGAAAAGTACTTTTACCTACTAAGCTATCTCACCAGCTCAGACTTTGGACTTTTAAACAGGGCTGGGACTGAAAACTTGAAATTGACTGAATGCCTTCTGCATTATAAGAAGATCATGAGCCTATGGGGGAAGGGCTGGGAGTTTATGGCTTACAAAAGTTATGTTAAGGCTATCAAGTTAACAAGAAGTGGAATTGTGGTGGTTAGTGTCGGTTGTCAACCAGACAAGATTTAAAATCACTGTGGAAATGACCCTATTGGACTGTGAGGGGCTTTGTACACTGGGTGAATAGAGGTGGGAAAACTCCCCTAAGCCTGTGGGTTGGAATCTCAAACTACATAGAAGGGGAAGAGAGCTAAGCAGCAACTTCCATTTCTCTTCACTGGCTTCCCATCTGTGTCAAGCTCCTGACACCATAACTTCCTGAGCCATATAAGAAAGCTAGCTCTAAATAGTAATAAAAACAGGATGCTACTGATATAGAAACAGACCAGCTAATCAATGAAGTTGAATTGAAAACCCCAAAATAAACTCACACACCTATGGTCATTTAATTTTTGACAAAGAAGCCAAAACTGTACAATGGAAACAGGACAGCATCTTCAACGAATGGTGCTGGTATAACTGGATGCCAACATGTAAAAGAATGCAAGTAGACCCATATTTATCACGTTGCACAAAACTTAAGTCCAAGTGGATCAAAGACCTTAACATAAAACCAGAAACACTAAATCTAATAGAAGAGAGAGTAGGGAAAAGCCTGGATCTCGTTGGCATGGGTGACTACTTCCTGAACAGAACACCAATAGCTCAGGCTCTAAGAACAATGATCACTAAATAGGACCTCATGAAACTGAAAAGTTTCTGTAAGGCAAAGGACAATGTCACTAGAATAAAACGACAACCTACAGACTGGGAAAAGATACGACAGAGGGCTAATATCCAAAATTTATAAGGAATTCAAGAAATTAAACACCAATTTACCAAATAAACCAATCAAAAAATGAGGTACAGAGCTAAACCAAAAATTCACAAAAGAAGAATCTCTAATGGCCAAGAGACACTTGAAGAAATGCTCAGCATTTTTAATCATCAGAGAAATGTAACTCGAGACAACTCTGAGATTCCATCTCACACCTGTCAGAATGGCTAAGATAAAAACTCAAATGACAGCACATGCTGGCAAGGCTGTGGGAAAAGGGGAACACTCCTCCATTGCTTGTGGGAGTGCAAACTTGTACAACTACTACGGAAATCAGTCTGGCAATATCTTAGAAAACTTGGAATAGCTCTACCTCAAGACCCAGCCATATCACTCCTGTGTATACATCCAAATGATTCCTTGCCAATCCACAAGGACATCTTCTCAACTATGTTCATAGCAGCCTTATTTGTAATAGCTAGAAACTGGAAACAACCCAGATGTCCCTCAACTGATGAATGGATAAAAAGAAAGCTGTGGTACATTTATACAATGGAATACTACTCGGCCATCAGAAACAAGGAAATCAAGCATTTGCTCCCAATGGATGGAACTAGAGAAGCTCATCCTGAGTGAGCTAACTCAGACCCAGAAAGATGCACATAACATATATTCACTTATAACTGGATTTTAGCCATTTAGTACAGGGTAACCATCCTACAACCAACAGACTGAGAGGGACAGGAACATAGACTTTGTTACTTGTTAGTGAGATACTTTGCCCTAGTGGAGCTGCCATGTAGACCCCCAGTGCAAGAGGAAGCTCTTAGCCCTCATATAGCTGTTGAACTGAAGAGGGTTGATATGTAGGGCACCCCACACTGGAGGAGGATAGGTGGGAGAAGGGGGAGAGGGTGAGAGGGTGGGCCTGGGAGAGGTGGAAGGGACTGTGATGGAGATGCAAATTGAAGTAATAATTAAACAGTAAAAAAAAAAAAGAAAGAAGAAAGGAAGGAAGGAAAGAAAGAAAGGAAGGAAGGAAGGAAGGAAGGAAGGAAGAAAGAAAGAAAGAAAGAAAGAAAGAAAGAAAGAAAGAAAGAAAGAAAGAAAGAAGGAAAGAAAGAAAGAAAAAGAAAGCTAGCTCTAGCTAACCACGAGCCTCTGAGGAAGCCAGCAAGTAGTTTGTTCTATGGTTTCTGACTTCAAGTGCTTTGTTGAGATTCTGGCATGACTTTACTTAATGATGGACTGCTACCTGGAATTACCTGTCAAAGAGACCTTTTCCTCAGTTAAGTTGCTTTTGTGAGAGAGTTTTGCCATACCAGCAGATATTAAAATACCCTACTTTATGGTCCAAGATGAGCAGCACACAAGATTAGCACACCTAACAATTTCTCAATTCCTTTGGGGTGTATGTATATGTGTGTAGGGGGGGTATGTTTGTGAATGAAATTGGGGAACTGAAAATAACAAAGAAGCTTTTTAGACATTTTTGGTACTCTTATTGGATAATAATATACTGAAAGAAAAAATGAACAAATTACTAAGGGCAGATGTTAAAGTTTGCACTGAACCCTGCTTATGTAAGCAGATGAAGAAATGGAACTTTACCAGCTCAACAGATATCCCACTTCACTCAGTTCTAATCGTAATTCCAATGACAGGCAGCCACTCTGTCTAGCTTCTTTTGTTAAATTTGCCACTTATACTGTTATCTGTAACATCTAGTAGTACAGCATTCATTACCATTGCTGTACACTATGCAAATTTAATCACATTTTATCCTTAACCTTGTTTAAGCATGCTTAAATAGGATTAGTATGTGAATACTTAAAAAATTATTTTATGCGTATTGGTGTTTTGTCTTCATGTATAATCCACCACATGAGCGCCTGGTGCCCCTGAAGGTCAGCAAAGAGTGGTGGAACTCCTGGAACTGAAGTCACAGGTAATTGTGAGCCACCATGTGGATACTGGGAATCACCCAGATCTTCTAGAAAAGCAGCCAGTGCTCTTATCCAGTGAGTCAGAATCACTTCTCCAGTTCTGTGGGAATATTTTAAATGCTGCTTATTTGAATGATGTAGTACACATCCCTTAAAGTCCATACTTGTTCATACACACTTGTTCCCATTGCATGAAAATGTAAGTGTAGAGTTGCTAGGTCCTGTGGTTTCTATTCATTCTGTTTTCATACAGACTGCCAAATGGTTTTCAAGTTGGGGGTATCAGTTTTCATTACTCACACTAAGCAGGGGCTTTTGTTTGGTTTCCATGCTTGCCAACACTGGGCATTATTAGTGTTTCATACCAGTCAGTCAGTGAGCTTACGGTGAGGTGAGAACTTGTTTTTGGTTTTAATTTATAGACATTGGATATTTGGGTTCCGTTACGTTAAAGTATCATTCTAAGTCTGCCACACATTTATAAATTAATAATCCCTTCCTTGGATCATCTCAGCCCTCTTCCCTCCTTGAAGAATGTATCTTCTTTCAATTAAAAACCCAAATATTCCATAGCAGGTGATATATCACAAACATATTATGATTAATTGGTTTACTTGAACATTAACCAGGATTAAAAACCAGCTGATAGATGCCCTATCCATCTCTTGTATTTAGATAAGCAAATGTTGCTTCTCTCTTAGCAACTTGATTACTGGGTAGTTTAGAGAATATATGGCATTCAAAGATGTTATCTTAAATTAAGATTTTCTTTTTTTTGATATCAAGACATATCAGCACCTGACAGCACCCCCTATTCTACTCCAAGTAGAAGATAAGCATTGAAGAACCTCCACTGTAAGATGGTTGAATTAGTGGCAAGCCTATCTCTTGGCATGAAAAAAAAAAACCCTTGCACCAACTGCAGACAGACTGCTGTCCAAAAAGGACAAAACTTGGTAGCAGGGAAGTCGACAGCCTAACTCTGCCAAGACAGGGTAGGTAAGTCCTTCATAATCCCTGCTCTACAACAAATGTATGTCATAGAAACAGGACCCAAAGGCTGAAGACTGATGCAGGAATGTATGGAGAGAAAATGGGAACTGTCCAGGCAGTCATTGGTATGCCCTTTCTTAGTTTTGGAAGCTGCAGGCCCTGCACTTCCTATATAAGCAAATATATTTATCCCTCTCAGGTCTCTGAGGTGGTTGAAGAATAGACAGCTAGAGTCTCATAGTTAAATTTTGAGTTGTTTAGGAATCAAGAGGGTGTTATAGATCTAAGAAGATACTCTTAAAAGTGTGTTGCAAGTTAGTATGAATGTTGAGTCACATATAGACCTTTAAACTCATGGAGATGGTTAGATAGTAGAATGTTAAAGTCAGGGGCCAAATATGTATAAACTGGACATGGGGAAGGTATATTGGGCCATTTAACTCTCATAAATGTGGCATATTTATATCTGTTGTTTTGTATAATACTTACTGTTATAAGAGAAGGAACCAGCTGTTGGACTGAAAGGGGAAACTTCTGGGGGGAAGAGGGTGGAAGGGCGGGATAGGAAGGGGGAATAGGGAGGAGTTTGTTACTGAGATGTAACTTGAAGAAAAAAAAATAAAGTATTTAAAAAAAAGCAGATGATATAAACAACAACAACAACAACAACAAAAAAAAAAACAGCTGATATTCAGTGGCCATGGCATAAATGAAGCTGAAACAAATTATGCTAGACTAAAAGGGCCTGATACAGAAGAGTCAAAAGCTCCTGATTCCATTTGTCTGTCTTTCTAGAATAGGAAATCCAACATCAGGGACAAATGTAAGACAGTGGTTTCCTGAGGTTGAAGAATATTCTAATTGTAAGGGGCACAAGGGACTACTTTGGGGTAATCAAACTTTCCTGTCCTGATTTCAGTAGTATTTTTCAGTATATACATTTGCTCAGACTCTAGCCTGTTCACTTAAATGAGGTGGTATGTTATATTATACCTTAATAAAACTACTTTTAAAACACTTTTACTGATCTTTTAATCTATAAGACATAGTCAAATTAGAGTGTCTCATCTGACACAGGGACCAATCAAAATGTCAAAAGACTCCTGAGTATCCTAGCAGAGAGCCATGTCTACCTAGAAGGAAACAGTTGCCAATATCATTAGAAATAACTGCTTTGATGGAAGACATCACAAAAGCCTAGCTCTGGCTACTTTGGACACCTCATACTCCACAAATGACTTAGTTTCCGTTCAGTTTCCCTGCCAGTCACTCAACAAGCCAGCCAGCACACTTAACAGGCTGGCTCATCACCATGTTTAAAATATATGACATGGCATTTCCAAACGCTGGGCTGGGAAAAGAAAGATCTCTAGCTGCTCTCCCCAACATTTTACCTTGCAAATCCAATCTTCACTCATTTTGTAATTTTAACTCCCAAGGGAAAACAGAAGGCACCAGTGTCTCAGAAGGATCCTCTCCTGTAGAGCACCAGAGATGTGGTATTTTAATAGCGGCCCTCAGCCCCGCCCCTGGGAACATATTATGTGGTCATTAGTGATGGGCAAACCTCTGTGGGTTTCCAGGTTTGAGTTTGTGCCAGAAGTTCCAAGTTCCTCCTTTTCTGACAACTTGAAATTTCTATTTCTCTCTCATTCTCTCTCTCTTCCTTTCATTTATTTTTTATTTTATTTGTATTCATTTATTTACTTTTTATAAGTTAAGTAAGAACTTAACTGTCTGGATATATTCTTTAGTCTATTCTTCATAGGAATACGGAATGGAAGAGGGGATGGGTAGGGTATGTGAGTTTCCTGCTGCTTTGTCTCTTGACAGCTCATGTGCCAAACTGTAATCAGGCCCCATTTAGGCACAGCCAAAAATAAGTGACTAGAACTTCACTGTGTGCCCACATTCTAGAAATGCCCAGGGTGTTTGTAGGTGAATAAGAGACTCTGCCAAATATGCTGAGACCAGCAGGCCAGTAGAAACAAGTATCACAGATCCAGTAGGACCCTGGACACTAACATGGGTCTAGGGTCTAGCTGGAGAGAAGGTTTCAAACAGTTGAGAAACCAATGTGCTCATTCCTCACTTCGCAGCTTCCAGAGTATAAGAATACAGCACTTAATTCACTATATGTGATTTCAGGGACTCTCACTGGGGTTTCCTCTCTTTACTGTCCTATAGAAAATCGGAATGCTGATATCTACTCCATGAGCTGTTTGATCAGTCACGGAGCTGAAGGACTGAATGTGTAACTTTGGGATTACCTTGAATTCAAGTTCAGTGAACCATGACAACAGGCTTGAAGTCAAAGCCTGAGTTTGTAAACTGGACCCATCAGCCACAGAGTGACTGGTGGAGTCCTGGGGACAGCAGGGAACATGAAGTTTTAAGCCCTTCCCATCTTCCACAAGAGGAATCCCAGGATACAGCATGTCCCGTGACCTTGTAGAAGGCTGGGAATGTCCGGGTCAGAGGCAGCAGCTGGCCTAGGAGGGCTGCCAGAATTTCTGGGACACTGATGCATTCAGAATAGGAGAAAAAGGAACATTGGGGGGGGGGCTTGCCCGGGGGGGGGGGGGGGGAAGCTGAGAGAGCCTTGCACTGATCATTTCTGGTTGGGGCGGTTCATTTAATCTGAAAATAAGTGAGTCTCTTACGCTAATTTGTATTTTCTCTTTAACATATTCTCAGTCTGTCTGAAACTATACTGTGTGTCTGCTGTAAATAATCTACACAGTTGTCACACAAAATTTGTTTTTCTGTCCAAAGAGCAGCCACTTGCCTTTGGACCTGTTTCCCTAATGCATAATTAAATCAGGGAGACCATTTCTGCCGCAATTAAGGACTTTACACTGCTTTCTGTGAGCCTGCAGTTAACACACTTCATTCTTAGGGAATCCCCACCCCACCAGATCAGCAAGATGTTCTGTGTCCTGTCAATTTTCTCGCAATTTTGATTCTCCTTAGGCCTGCTTTCATTATCTTGGTCACTTTCTGTAGAGGATCACAAGTGCAATAATAAATAAAATCTATTCAAAGTGTTATAGTGTATGAGTGTTGTTGTTTTAAGGTTGTACTGACCTTTATTTTAAATGGGGTTTTACATGACAAAGTGTCCTTCAGGGAGGTCCTTCAAGGACATCAAGGACCTACGTGGTGCATATACATACATGCAGTCAAAATATTCAGACACACAAATTTAAATTACATGACTTAAAACAAAGCAACAGAAAGTGGTTTTACAAACTACAAGTTGACAGATACTAGGATGTGCCTAGAATAAATGATGTATTAGAGTAGCTTGAAAAAAATATGTGCACGTGTGTGTGTGTGTTCTTAGTTGTTCAAAATAGTAAGCATTTTTATTCAGCAGCCTTTGGTACAACCAAACCATGCAACAAATCACCCCAAAATGTAGGAGTAATGAACAAAAATTTATGTTTGTTGTCCCTGGGGGTAGGACACTGTGCTTAAAGCTGAGAACCAAAGAGCCTGGCTCTGAGATCTCTACTTCTTTTGAAAATGTTCTGTATCACATTTTGTGCTCGGTCCTATGAACGTGTTACCACCTTCAGTTGCCTTTCTGATTCTCAATGAAGTAGAAGTATATTCCAGGTACAACCTTAGTTACATTAAAATTGTTCTCTTCCTTCAATGGTTGAAAAGAAATTTACTGGATTGAACTGTGGTTTACTCAGCATTTTCTAGAGGAATAGACCAAAAGAATGAATATATACCACAAAGGAAATTTAGTAGGTGGCTTAGATGATGTGCATTAGTGGCTATCAGCATGTTGGAGAGATAGAGAACTCAACAGCTACTCAGTTCACAAAGTTGGATGCCTTAGCAGTCTCAATCTGATGCTGAAGACCGAGAAGAGTCCTAGGTAGCCACTGGTTTTCATTCCATGTGAATAGTCTGAAGAAGCTGAGTCCTGAAATCAGCACTGACAAGCAATAAAGTAGATGCATTCATATACAGAGAGTGAAGACAGTCAGGCAAAGCAGCGCTCCTCTAGACACTTTGTACCTGGGCCACCACCAGAAGGCACTGTCCACTATGGGGGAGAGTCTTTATATTCAACTAATTCTTCCAGGAAATACCCTCAACAGATTGGACCATAGGTGTGTCTCTTAGTTGATCTCAGATCCAAACAGGTTGACAATCAAGATTAGTATCATATAGCATCACGTAGCACATCACATTAGCATATGGGCAGATACAGTATGTCTCCCTCCCAAACAGCAGATTCTGAAGCTGGTACATTTTCTACAATTTACCTCCCCACTCAAAGCTAAAGGGCGAGGGGAGCCATAAGATGGGAGGAGTCTGGGTCACTACAGAGCACTAGGAGCTTCTTTTAAGCAATCAATAAACATTGACAAGTTAACCTTCATGGCTGTTTTATATGGCTGTTATTAAAGGCTGACTATCCCACCATGCCAGAGCAGGGAAGGCAGTTTGACAGTCACTGGAACTAGCAAAGTGAAAAAATCTGTTCACCCCATCAGTTTTCAGCTAAAGAGATCTGCCATGGTAGCTACAGAAGGGCTCCCTGCAGGACACTCAGCCCACAGCTGGTAATTGTCAAGGACTGGGCCTTCATGACATTTGGGTCCCATATTGAAACTCCTGTCCACATTTTCTGCATCCATCAGAGGCCTTTCTTTGAGCAGGGAATGTGAAAAGTCTCCTTGGGTGCTTGTTGCTCCTCCTCTCACCATTTCTGAGTATCTTTCTGAGAGTAAACCTTGCTCTCCTGTTAAGGAGTCTGCTCACTCAAATCAATGTTTTCACAAAACCCAAAGCATTACTGGACCTCTTGGCCTCCATTACAAACCAGCCCAGGCACCAGCCATACCTACTGAGATAGACAGAATACGTCTGTATTAAGGACAATCACTAACCAAGCCTTGACTCAAGTTCAAGCCAAGACTTTATGGGGTGGGAGCAATGACAGTACCTGTGCAGACATCTCTCTGCTAAAGGGTATCCTCCTTCATCTATAGACTAGTCCAAAGCCAAGGAAGGGTGAGAAAGAAGAAAGCATACTGATATGCCCAATAGGACCCAATCTTCTGCTCAGTCTCTCTACCTCTTGCTCTCTCACCTTCTCTCCCCCCTTCTCCTCCTTTTCCTCTCCCCTCCTCTCCTCTTCATTTTACTCCCCTCTTTTTGTAACACAAATCCAATTATCCAATAGTTTCAGCCCTCTAGCTGGCACAGCATCTATGGTAATGTAAGGACTCCAAGCTCAGTCACTCTCTGGAAGCCACACCAAAACAGCTTCTGTTTCTCCACTTAGAGCAGGCTCCTGCCTCTCCTTGGGTCTATACTGTTTGCCTCTCATTAGCAGAGTTCAATTCCAGCCTGCACAGGGCCTCTATCCCACCTACCTGGCATTTTCTCCTTTCTTCTCCCAGACACACCTTTAATACTGTTGGACCGTTTCCCTTTAGAGCCCACGAATCTAGTTTAGTAGCTCCCAGTCATGAGAGGGAAAGTAAACTCTTTCTCTTGGAGCCCCACAGCCATCATCATAAAGAAGAAAGCCTCTCCTTGATATCCACAGAGGGACAGGAGATACTCTGCTACTGGAAACAAAATCGTTTCATTTTGTGTCTGACAACCAGTCTGTCCTTGAAAGCTGGAAGGAGGGGCGTGACAGGGCATGAAAGAGTGGGGAGGGTAGCACACAGCAGAGAGCGTATTAACCTTTCCAAGAGGCTTGTGATTCAAGCCTGTGGAGCTTAACTTTTTTTCTTTTCCAATTATTTTAATGATGCTACAGAAAGTCTGAACTTCTGTGCTGAGACGGCGTTGCTGCCACGGTCCTAACTGATCACATGGTAACATTCCAACCCAGGCTGGGTCACCCCTGTAAGGAAAATCAGCTTGGGAAAACCACTCCTACTGCTCAAATGCACCCCCCATCCTCTCCTTTCTCTCCCCCTCTTCCTCATCTACTCTTCCTGTCCTTTTTCTCTCCTCCTCTTTTCCTCTCTCTCCCTCTTTCATCTCCCCGTCCTCTCCTCTCTCTCTCCCTCACCCCTCCTCATCCTCTTCCTCTCTCTCTGAAAAAGGCTCCTTTTTAAAGAGCTCTGCAGCTCAAGTGTTAGAGGTAAGCTTTGCTTCAGAGTTTGTTATTTTTTCATCCCCATTCACCAGTTCTCTCAAGAAAAGTTTCTGTTCACTCCAAATGGCAATATTTGACTCTAAGTCAAGCCATTTTGTGTCATTCAGATCCAGTCACATTACTTAATCTCAATAATGGGGGAAACATATCAAATACATTTGTTGCTAAAGAAACTGTAGTCATATAAGCCAGCTCATCAATCGTGACGGTTTTTTTCTTTCTTAGTTTTAATGTATTCTTCATTTCATTTTTTGAGCAAGAAAATGAAGCTATGCATAAACTTAAAAGCCAGCTACTATGGTCTGTGCTTAGATGCAAACTTAGCCATATTCAGATGGAGATATATTAGGCAGGTGTGGGGGGGTGGCTAGTTGATCTTTCAACAGGAGGAGACAGGGCTGGAGATGTGGAGGGAAGGAGGCAGGGAGCTTAGAGGAGGAAGTTATGCTCTACCCCCAATGCATTGCCCTAGAGCCATTGCAAGATTTTCTGTAACACACTACAAACATCAAGACACAGGACACTAGTGATAGAGAAAAATATGGCCAGCTTCTCTGAGAGAGAGAGAGGGAGAGAACCCAGTAAACACATACATGTTTTATTCCAGACAGGGCCTTGTTAGGTAGGCAGCCAAGACTGGTATCTGGTTGCTTTTATAGTGCAGATTGAGCTCAAACTCAAAATTCTCCTGTTCCAGCCTCCCCAAATCCATGATTACAGGCATGTGCCAACGTGCTTTGCACTTCTCAAGTATACGGCATTATGGATTTTCCCAGATTGAACACATCTGAGCAACAAGTACCAGCCTTCAAAAGAGAATATTCAGACATCCCAGAAATCCCCATAATGCCCTCTTCCAGTAACTATTCAAACTCTAGTGTGACCTGAATTCTAGCATTGTAGACTAACATGTGCTTTAAACATATACCATGTATTTTGAATTCCACAAATTTAATTATAGAACACACTTTTGCACTAGGCTTCTTTAACTTAGTACCCTGTTTGAGATCTTCCTATTTTAGATTGTGGGGCAATCTATGCCTACTTTCCACAATGCACCCGGAGCTATACATACATGTACTCTTGATCACACTCTGGAAAGCTCTGTAGCTGATTTCCATTCTTCAGGCAATGCCTTGGAGTCCCAGTGGACCCTTGTCCCAGCCAGGGCTCGCTATTTTCAGTGCTTGCTTACCCTCCTCAGTGAAATTGCTCTGTACTCTTACTGCACATGCCCCACACCTCATTTTCATTTCTGTGCAATTTCCACTGATCCCTTAACCTAACCAGAGTCCAGATGGCTACCAAGTCGTCCTTGCAGGAAAGGCTTGCTTCTTTACTGCCGTTCCCACAATACTTCCTCCACCCTCCTCCGTACACTGAATTTTGTGCACGTCACACATGGAGCGACCTCATTCGTACCTGGTAAGCCACCAGGTAGAGATTTGCTCTGTTTCTGCTGTGTTGCTCTTCCTTTTCAACCAGAGGCAGGGTTTTCCCAGGATAGCACAACTCTCCGGGCTCTTTTTGTACATACAAACCCACTGATCCGACTTCAGAGAAGAGTGGGCCAGGTTCCCATTGCTCTGGACTTTGTAGTTTCTGTCCAGTCACTCTGAGGCCTAATAGCTTTAACACTAAATATAGTGTTAAATAACACTAAATATAACACTACATACAGATACTTGATACTGATTAAAACCACTCAAGAAGTTAAATAGGATAGGATGTTGAGTGATGTGGTTACAATAAAAAACAAAAAACTTAAGGTTAGGGCTGCTCTTCAGCTTCATAACTGTGTTAATTATGTTACTCATCACTCTGACCAAATAACTTGACAAGAGGCGAGTTAAGGAAAGAGGGGGGTTTGTTTTGGCTCATGGTTTGAAGGGATTAGTGTGTCATAGGTAAGGTATAATAGTTGATGACTTCAAGGTGGTGGGAGTGTATGGCAGTTGCTCACTCACCACTTAGGAGACCAGGAAACTGAGGTAGTGTTGGTGTCTCTGTATATAATCCTCCAGCCCTATCCCTCCCAAGTTTCCCACTTGCTCTAACTAGGCTCGACCTTCCAGAGGTTTCATGAGGTCCTTAAATAGCAGTACACCAGGCATTCAAAACCATGAGCCTGCTGGGAACATTTGGTGCTTTGTAATCTGAAGTTTCCCTGTGGCTTTGAATCTCCATTTTTACATTAATAAGAAGAGGAAAGGAACACTATAGTGATGATCCAGCAGGATAACACAGAGAAAAAGCCAGGGGAATATGAATGAAACAAAAGATTGATTTCTTTCTCAGTGCTTTGTTTTGTTTGTTTGTTTTTGTTTTTGTTTTTTGTTTTTTTTTTTTTTGGAGAGGTCTTTGTCTCTCAGTCTTTAAATTCAAAATGCTTTGTGGATCTTTATTCTGGGTCTAGCAACGAATGACCGCTCTTTCCTTTTCTGTATTTCTGGAATTCAGCAGATTCCTAGATTGGGTAGTAACAGTGGAAGTAAACTTTCTTTTTTCAAAAACAAATTTCAAAAAATAAAATGGGGGAGAATGTCTCTTGTGCAATATAATTAGAGATCTTTGTAGTAAAACCCTTTGACCCAAAGCTGATAAGTAGCTTTCTGTGTAACCTCCATCATCCTATCTGTTCATCATCCTAAGTCAAGAAAGACACCTAAAGTTTAGCTGAGGCAGGCGACTCTCTGCTGCCATGGATGTGATTATGACCCAGACAGCTCTGCTTCAAGAAGGGCACTGGGAAAGGTGAACAAAGCAAACGATCTGTAGCAGGGCTTTCATGCTCTTTCCTGGAGAATTTGGCCATTACTTGCAGAGGCTAAGGGAAGCTGGCAAACCACACTCTGACTCTGACCCTTAAAATGACTCCGGGCTTGGAAAGGAGCACTCAAATTTTGTTCTTCTTGAGTATCGCTGTAGGATGCCAGCCTAGGTTGGTACGTCCAAAAGCAATTTGGCAGATCGCTGGTTTGTTTCCTCTGATAGCACTGAGCTGGAGGCAGGATGACCAAACAATTCCAGCTGGCTTGGCTTCTAATATGAGTATCTCAGAATGGTTCCCTGGCCTTCAGCTAGACTTAGTGGTCAAGAGACTATTAGACTTCCTTTCCTCTTTGCTTTTATTTCCTGCCAATTGCAATGGAACCATGTTGTAATTCATCTCAATGTATTATACACTTTATAATACTACAGTTCAAACCATAAAATAGAAAATTTAGATGTTAATTTGATAAGAAGATATGTTTACCAAATGATTCTGATGTAGACTCCTCATTAAAGGTGTGAATGTGATGGACATATAGGAATAAGAATTGTGGAAAATGCATTTTATGACTTTTCTGAGGCTTTACATTTAACCATACACTAAGAAAAGGAATTGCTTTAATCTCAGAGGCGAGAATACAAGGGCTTGGAGATTGTCATTAATAACTTATTCAACTGAGGAGGCTTGATGGGGTGGGACCCCTCTCACCCGAGGAGAAGGATAGAAGGGAAAGGGGAAAGAAGGTACGAGAGTGGGACCAGGAAGGGTGGAAGGAGGGGGGTGATGGATGAGTAACTTGAATAAATAAATAAATATAATAAAATAAAAATAACTTGTTCCAGTTCACACAGTGGAAACTGGGACCAAGCTTCTTAGTTTCCCTTGATTTTATTTTTACCCTCTTTTCCTTCTTCATTTATCTTTGATTTAGAATCCCATAACAATTATCTCCTTCCTGCTCACATAGACTTCATGTAACCCTGACACAAATCATTCAGTGCTAGGCTTGTCCCTGGAAAGCCCAGGAATCCTTGTGTATAAGGCCCAAGACAGCTTTCTGAACCTCTGGTACTGACAATAGTGATTCACTCATTCGAATGGCTCTTCTTTTTATTTAAACAAAATCTACATCTGTTCAAGCCTGGCTGACTGGGCATTGTTCTTCCCAACTCTGTGTCCGGTGGTGCAGAGCTTGGCATGAGCCATGGTGGGTGTGTCCTCACTGCAGACATTGCCCAAAACCTATACATCAGAAGTTCCACGGTCACTCGCCTCCCACTGCACTGGCAGTCCACTGTGCTGTGTTACCTTATTGCAGTGATTCTGCCCTGTGGGGCTCACAGAAGAAATCAAAATCCTCTTCCATCTCAGGCCCTCAAAGATTTCAGAACAGAAACTTTTGGATGTGCTACCTATCTTTCTAGCATAGCTTCAGAGAGACTGAGTTTGAGTCTTAAGTTGGTCCCTTATAAATATCACAACTTACGTGGCATGAATTCACTTATAACTGGATTTTAGCCATTTAGTAAAGGATAACTATCCTACAAATAACAGATCAAAGGAACAGGAACATGGACTTTGCTACCTGCTAGTGGGACAGTTTGCCCTAGTGGAGCTGCCATGTAGGCCTCCAGTGTAAGAGGACGCTCTTAGGCCTCATATGACTCATGAGCTGAGGAGGGGATGATATGTAGGGGCACCCCATGCCAGAGGAGTAGGATAGGTGGGAGAGGGGGTAGAGAGTGGGAGGGTGGGACTGAGGAAGGGTGAAGGGAGGGAGATGCAACTTGAAATAAACGTAATTATAAAATAATAATAATTAATAAATAAATAGTGCAACTTCAGACAATTTATTCTTTCTAAGTACAGATGATAAAAAGCAACCCCTCACTCCCAAGCTGATGTGAGAGTCATAAGAGGGATCAGATACAAAGTACATGTCCTGCTTTGTGCAGAGCACTTCATTACTTTCAACTAGGACCAATTTTTGTCATAATACCAGAAGCTAAGTAGCCTAAACAAAGGACTTGGCTATAGGGAGTTTAATGCCTAGAAAAGGTGCAGCAGAGTGAGATTAGCTAGACATTTGGGAGAATTAATGAAAGATACTGAGACCCCAAGATCTACCAGCAGCAAGGAACTGTGACCACCCAAGGTATGAAGGCACAATGGAAGGAAACAGCAGTGGCCACAATAATAACTTACCACTGCCTGAACCTGCCAGATTCTAAGAGGTCATTGGTTACTTCTCCAATATCAGCATTTATACAAAATTCTGTAATCTTTCACAAAGTTAGTAAGGACAGTGCCATTCAGCCTTAAAAGTTATTTCCGGAAAGAACTTCTTATAAAAATGCCACTCAACAGGTCAAATAAAATCTGATGGCTTGATCAAGGAGTTTTTGAGGTGGGTTCATTGCCAGGTCTTTGAAGTCCATATCAGTATGGTTGTTCACAGAATAAAGGTGAATATAATGAAAGTGATCATGTTTACATTGTAGACTGTCACTGACAAACTCATTGTTGTCCACACCCTTCTATTATAAATAGCTTTAACTCAGACATAAAATGCAATGCTTGTAACAGCCATGCAGGTGATAGTTGCATGGATGACTCAGGCATAAAAACAATATTTTTAGGATGTGTAGATGTTACATATTCATCTATTTCCTACATCACTGATGGCACAATACATATTTTTATCATATTCTCTATTAATAAAGTAAATTCTAAATGTGATAACAATGACAATCAAAGCCAGAAATGCAGCAAAGTGTGGGTTCTGTGGAGAAATTATCTCTTCCAGAGGAATGCCCCACTGCCTTGGTGTAACACAATAATGAAGATCCAATGTTATCACGTTTTTTCTCTCTCTCTCTCTCTCTCTCTCTCTCTCTCTCTCTCTCTCTCTCTCAGAAACAGTTCTGAGCTTTTAATGGGAACCTGTCCAAATTTGCAACAAACCTGAAAAAGTTAAAAAGTATTTGTAGGTCAAATCTGATCCTTTTAAAGCTAGATATTACTAGCCTTCAGTTTCATATGTCAGACTTGATATGACCTTGCATTCAAGATTGTTGGCAGAATATTGGATTGAGTAAGAAGACACATCTTTTTACAATGATAAGAATGCTGAGACTGTATTATAATGTTCTAGAAGATACCAAGAAAGCTTTTGGGGTGGGGGGAAAATCCTAGATCCTGATCAGCTTATACCTGTGCTTCAGAGCCACATCCTTCTCAAGCATGGACAACAGACATTCACAAATTACTCACACAGGCTCTTCCTGCCTGCTTATATGGTCATGCCCCTCTTTGATGCTCAGTCTGTATGCAGAGAGCCTAGCTCCTTGCATGCATATTTTGCTGTTGGAATATGAAAGTATCTCCATAACTATATTGCTATTTAACTAACCTGAAGTTTGTGGGTTCAAAGTCAACTTTAGGGAAGAATATTGAAAGGCTGTATCACACATGATCTGTATCACGTGATTTATGGGTTCCAGATGCCTCCCTATTACTGTATAAGCCAGTTTGTAAGTATTCACCTAGATTTCAGTGAGAGCAACACAATGTTTTCTAAATGCTGGGGAATGTCTTTAATTTGGGGTGATTCCTGGTTCCCTCTAAGGAATGTGTTTAAAATATTGGTGATTCCCCATTCCATGGGGGCAGGGCATCTGCATTATTGTCTGTCACTCTGTGGCTAAAAACTCCTCCATCCATATGGAGAACTGAACACCAAGACATCCTGCTCTACCCTATGGCATTTTAGAGCACCTCTGGGGCTGCTGGTCCTGGAAGGGACTTTTCATGGCCTTTGATACCTAAGCACTGTAAAGAACTAAGATAACTCTGAAATTAGGAGACACGCACACTAACGAGCAACTCCTTCAAGGGAGCCCTGGAACTAGGTAGGTCTCTCTCTCTTCCTTACACCTGTAGCTTATGGCTCAAAACTTCCTCCACATCCCCTCCCTCTTTCTCTACAAAGTTTAATTCTGCTGCGGTCTGCAGGTTGGACACAGAAGTGGCTTTCTGAGATGGGCTTCATCCTGTTTGCTGCATCTGTGTCTTTCAGCTCCTGAAGTTAGTGTTTTTTAACCAAAGAATGATAACATTGAACTTTTGGCTCTTGACCCCTCTGTTACTAAGAGGACGCTGTCCTTGCCTTTGCATGGGGCCAGTTTCCTGCCCTCTCCAAAAGCATTTACCTCACGGAAAGATACACAAGTTCCTTCCCTTGACAACAAGCTCTATTGCCAGACGTAGTGCCTGGGAAACTCTGCCTTGTGTTAAGACATACATTGCTCTGACATTTATACTAAGTTCAGCCAACTTGGTACATGTGAGAAGGATATACCAGAGTCAGAAGATTAGAATTATTATTTTGTCTTTCCTTCTGCTTGAAAAAAAAAAAAGAAAATTTAAAAAACCTGGTTTTGTAATAAACAGAAAGCAGCATTACGTTATTGACCTGAAAATAAAAAGGCAAATGCTTATTAAGGCGTGTTGATCACTATGTGTTAGAGGACAGGAATTCCTGATGATGCAATGTGCTTTATCCAGAAACTGAGTACAGAAAACCTTTTCATGTGTGCTAAGTCTGCAGCTGCAATAAAGCCACTGCACAAACAAGTGCTCTCTGACTGCTGGGTCCTATCTTCTTAGCTGAGGAGCAGGTCCTTGTGGGCACAGATCTGTATTCTATATCCAGAACCCAAAGTGAAGTTGTACAAGCAAATAAGATGGGTGACAGCAGCTGGTGGCTGTGAGGTGCTTGGTGGTCCTGAACACCAGTACAAAGACTATCGGAAGAAAAGGATCATCGGTAAAGATGAATTTTTGTTTGTGTGTATGAAATTCTGTAGTGAGAGTCACTTTTTTTCAAGTGAGCAATGAGCTTTTGTTTCATGTGCCCTGCATGTATTTAGCATGCAGCATGGCTGTTACAACAGTAATAGAAAACAATATAGTTAAGAACCCTGGGCTGGAGAGATGGCTCAGCAGTTAGAGGTTAGGTTCACAACTAAATGTAAGAATCCTAGGAAGAGCAAACTAAGAGAATGTGGCTTCATCTACCAGTTGATTCTGCTCTCAGTTGAGAATACTTAAATGAGGAACTGGAAGTACTCCTTTATCAAAAGCTCGATATCTGGTGGGGGAAAAAAACCGGATGTGCCTATTTTAACATCTTTAATTTAGGTAAATGACACGTCTTATGTATGAATGTGAGGTCAGTTGAACAGCAGCACTGTTCATTTCTATTTTAGGGCAGAAATAAGAAAGAACTGCTGGTGGATACCTGTGACGGTCTAGTTAGAAAAATAAAGATATTCTAATACTTTAGACAGAAAGCCTTGAAGAAAAAGACTTGAGTCGGGGCAGGAGATAAGAAACCACAAGAGAGAACAATGAGGCCACCCAGAGATTGGAAATAGCAAGAATCAGTTACTGCCTCTAAGATTAACAGAAAATGCTTTCTACTGGGACCAGAATCTGGTGCAAACACTAGAAAGAGAGCTACCTTTAGAAGGTATTCCCAAGAGAAAGTGAATCACAGAAGAGACTCCATTGCCAGGAAGATAGAGCTGGGAAGAATGACACAGCTTCTCCCCACTTCCAGTGTTCCCACATAACTTCCCTCTGACTGAACCTGCCAGGCCAAGGTAAGCAGGTTCTACATCAGATCGTTGGAAGCACATTTAGTATCTCAGAGACCAGGCACTTCTGTACTTACATTAGCTCATTGAACTAGGTTTTTAGTGGACTTTGACCAGAAAGTTTACCATTTTAAAATGAAATATTTTATTTTTAAATCGATTGAAAGGCAATTATAGCCAATCAGGCTGCTATGTGTTTGCCATTTAGTCACCTGTGAGAGATCTAGTTTGGTCTCTCTACCAATCTCTCTCCATTTTTAATTTTTGCTTTTTGTAAATGTTCTTTGCTGCCTCCCCCCATCTACTTTTTCTGAATTTTAGCATTAGGATGATCCAGTAAACAGGAATGATGACTTCATTCATTTTTATAACCTAATCCCTAGGGGGGGGGGGAAGGGGGGGGGGGGGGGTGGGAGAGTACACTCTGGTAACTATTTTAGACTTGTAAATTTTATAAGTTCAAATATGTTAGTGTTAGGACACAAGTAGGGAAATACCTGGCTCTATGATGTGAACACGGCAAACATCAGGGATGCAGGAAGGAAAATATTAGCAAAAGAAGTAGTTTGGAAACTTCCCTTCTAGTCCCTTTGGTCTGAATTGTTCAAGTTCATCAGAGTTTTAATAACCCTTTCAATGACTGCCAAGGGGACTCTTCCAGAGTAGAAGTGATTTGATTCTGAACCATCTTTACTGATCTGCTTCTGAGCCTGTGGGGCACATCTCCAAGGGCATGCACACCTCAACAAACAGGCTTGTAGCCGGGCATGTGGTGCA
>CAJQZJ010033945.1:135434-157480 GCA_907164525.1 Lophiomys imhausi
GAGAGTGTAGGACAGCCAGGGCTGTTAACACAGAGAAACCCTGTCTCGGAAAACAAAAGCAAAAGACAACAAAGCAAAACAAAACAAAAACAGCCTTGTGCTCAAGGCTTCATTTTTTGAAGTATTTAACAAGTATTATCATGTTGACTCTTTTTTTTAAATTTTTATTTAAGGTGTATCTTTTTTCACCCAACATCTCTTTTAGTACAATAAAAGACTTTCTTATCACAATAAATACAATACAAAACAATTAAAACAATTAGGAAACATTTATGAAAACTATAAGATATAATATACATTCTGAATGCCCAGTCCACATGTATTTGGCAACTAATAAGAATATTGTATTTTCTATCTATCTCAATGAGTTTAAAGTTCTGTAAGTAACTCAGTTTCCATCCTAACTTGCATTACCATCTTATAAACATCTTCTTAGACCTAGAACATGCTTTTAATTCATAAACAACTTAAAACTTAACTGTAAGACTATAACTGTCTAGTCTTCAATCACATCAGAGACCTGAGAGGGATAAATATATCTGAATAAACAGGAAATGCAGAGCAAGCAACTTCCATCCCTAAGAAATGACAGACAACAGACTGCCTGAAGAGTCTCTAGTTTCTCTCTACAACATTGGAGCATCTATCTTCGGCGTTTTGGCCCAGTATCTCAGACAAACATTAATTATAAAGCAAGAAGTATGAAGGACTTGTCCACTCTGTCTTGGCAGAACTAGGCTGTTGACTTACCTGCTTCCAAGTTTTGTCCTTTTCAGACAGTATTCTGTCTACAGTTGAAGCAAGGGCTTTTTCTTGTCCAGTGGCTAGCTTGCCACTAATGCAACCATCTCCAGAGGAGATTCTTTGATGCTCATCATCTACTTGAAGTAGAATAGGGATGCTGTCAGGAGCAGACCTGTCTTAATATCAAAAAATCTTAAGTTAAGAAAAAGTATTTGAATGCCATATTCTACAGATCTCTTGAGATTTTTGAAGGCCATCTATCTGTCTCTGTGTATTTGAATAAGCAAGTGTTACTTGTCTCTTAGCAACTTAATTTCTGATTAACTTAGAAAACATCTGTGATACACTAAACTAGTACCTAACAAAATGACAAGTTTGAATGACTATTAGTTTGCATTTCCTTAAGTAGCTGTGTAAGGGACCTGATGTGAGGACAAGTTGATGGACATATAAGTACCATTCCTCTCAATTAAACAGATGAGGAACGGGGACATGGATAGTTGAAGTTACTATCCTGAAGTTATCCTATGAAGAAGTGGACAGTCAGAACCCAAGCAGTCTAATTCTGGAGCCTGCATTATTGAATAGTAAGCTCTCTGTTTCTCCAATATGGCAGCCAAAAGGCAGTGAGCACTATGGCGTGGCATGCAGAACCACACAAGCAAGCGTTCAACAAACAAGGCAGAACCTGCCTGGCCTTTGATGATGTGGCCTCAGAAGTCACTGAGTGTAACTCCTGCTTTAATCTCTCAGTCACAGTAGTGACAAGCCTACTCACATGTGGGTGGGATGGTAAAGTGTCAAAGAATGTGCATTCAGGCTTTGATTCCTTCACAGTGAACAAAATACTAGCATCAATAACTACAGTATATGATATCCAGTAGGATGGGTTGTTTTTTATGTGCTGAAATGACCTTATGACTTCCTGTATTTGGTCTTCATTTATATATAACAGGAAATAGTATTTCTCAGGCAGTGCTCTGCTCCAGCTGGTATTTTGACACCTCCCTTAATGCTGACAGCCTTCTGAATGGCGTCTAACAAGAGTTTCCTTGACTCACGTTTACCAATATAGTTTTACCAACACAGAACGTGTTCTGTTACCTGTATTCAAAACATATTGCTAAGCTAATTTTCGTAATTCTTAAATTCCTCCGGATTTTCTCCCCTGTGACCATTATCCAATTGCCAAGTTTAGACCTTAAACTTTCAGATACCTTTGGCCAATATTCAGTATAAAATTTGCAAAGTATTTTGGTAAGGTAATATTGGTGTGTGTGTGTGTGTCTGTGTCTGTGTGTGTGAATTGTCTTCAAAGAGAAATGCAGGTTCTCTATTTTAACTTTACTGTAAACCACTGAGCTAATTTTGCTGAAATCTTTTAAGTACACATTCAATTTACGATCATGGTGACTGACAAAAAATTCAGCTGAAAAATATTGGAAAACAACTTCCTTCCCCTAGAATTCTGGTTTTGATTAAAATCTGAGTTTGTGACCAATGCTGCTGTTTTTGTAAAAAAAAAAATAAAAATAAAAAAAATAACTTTGGTGACTACCACAATTAGAGAATATAGTGATAATTCTTTATGATACATCCCAAGGGAACAATTTGATTGGTATCTAAAGAAAAACTTCAAAAAATGAACATTGCCTTCTGAATTTTGGCCTACAATAGAAATTCCACACACATACAATACAGAGAGACTGGCTGATTCATCCATTCCACCTTCACAGCCAGGGTTAATCTTTACTATGTGGCTGGCTGCCAGGCTTGCCTTTCCTCTCACACCAACACACCCAGGCTAAAGGCGGCCCTGCAAAGTGACAGTTCCCCTTTCCCTGCTCTGTTGTTCCTCCTCCGAATGTGCAGACAAGCTATCCATGAAGCTATTTTTATTACTTAAGGATGGGTCAATAGGAAATCAAATCCAGTCAGTTTAGCAAGAACGTGCATAAACCTGGTCATTGGGTTGGCTGCGCATGGGGCGTTTGGACAGAGCTGACCTCAACAAAAAGTTGTCTCTGCCTTCTTTTTAAAGTGCACATGTGGTTTACAGAGAACATGATATGACTTTGATTTATCTTAGATAGCAGAACTAGATATGGTCACTGGGATTTGAATCCCATTTCTACGACTTGGACATGAGTGGTTTGGGATATGCTATTTAACTGCTCTAGGCTTTTTATTTACCCTCTGTAAATGACTATTTTTCAATATTGTTGAAATAATCAAATGACTTATTTTATGCTCAGAGTAACTGACACAATCTAAGTGCTCAGTAAATGTAACTACCATTAGTCCTACAGGAGGCCTCTGTGATCCTTAATATCTCTTTAATATAAATTGTTTTGCCCCCATCCCCGCAGAAAGTAAAATAGCTCCTACCTGCAACACACTAGTCTGGTGGACTTGAGGAACTCACTCAATGGACACTGTCAGATCATACAGATACCCTTCATGGGTACAGCTTTAAGCAAGACCTTGAAATACTGCATATCGATAAATAATAGTCATGTGTAGTTGGAAGGAAAGTGGAGGAGTGAAACAAAAATAGTAATCTTTCTAAAAGGAAAATATACACATATCACTAGAGAGCAGAAAATGGAAGGCACACTTCTCAAAGGGACAATGCCAGGTCAGAGAGAAGCTGAAGATACTGCTGTCTCCTCACCATCCCCCAGGGCCTCCTCACTTGTAACCTGTGTCCAACAGAGGAAAGGTTATATCAGAAGGTGGGAGGACAGGCCAGTGACTATATGAAGAAATACTCTGACAACAGGAAAAGATCAGAGGTTTGTTGTATATATTACAAGAAAATATTACCTTGGTGAAAATTTTTTGAACTAACCAATCTATTAAATATTTTTTGTTATGTATTCTAGGAAAAACTACATTAGTGATGGCAAACACGGATACGGCCTGTAAGATTATAGTATCAAAGATCACAATGATGTTCTAGGGAATGTAGGTAGAAAAAATAAATTGACATAGATTTTCTTTACAGAAATATCTGTTGCTGAAGGGTAAAGCAATAACTTCATGATGAGGGGGATAATGGTGGGTAGATAAAGGGAGTCTGATGTAAAACGTTTAGGCAAGTCAAGAGACATGTATATTTAATGTCAGCCAAACCAGCTACAAAAAGACCAAAGCTGTAAGTTGTTATGATTAAATTACTTAATATTTATTAAAGATCTAATGGCACTGACATATCGACTGTATTGTGTAAATATTAGTTAATATATAGAAATTCATGAAATACAATGAATTCTATTTCACCATGAGAAGTCAAGAAGACTGAAGTGCATGCACTGCATTTACATACACAGGTTAGTGACAGGGCTCACACACATAAGGCTGAGTGACTGACTGGGCAGGGCTCATGCATAGAAAGGTGGGATGAATGACTGGGATCACACACACAGAAGGCCAAATGACTGGGGTCACATACAGAAGACTGAGGAATGTATAATGGGCTCACCCACAATGAACTAAGATTAGCATGCTGTGGGGATACAATGACAAGAGGTTCATTTTCTCATTCCTTTTGTGAGGAGATGTCCCAAGTATCCCACATTGGCCTTGAACTAGCTACTCTAGGATAACATTAAGCTTCTGAAGCTCCTGCCTCCACCTCCTTTAAAAGTGGGGTTATGGGAACTCATAACCATACCCAGTTTCATAATATCAGCCTTTAAAATGTAAAAATAAGAGAGCATTGAGATATGGAGGGAGTGGGGCCAAAGCTGGAGAGATGGGTCCATGTGTGATTTTCCACATTTATGTATGGAGACTAGATGGATTGCCTGCCTTTACATAGTCGCATTGCATCTGAGTGGCTCATCTGTATCAGTTACTGTTTTAAGCCACAAACAAATAACTTCAAGCAAAGCATACCCCATCTTTGTACCCTCCTACATTATATTCTAGGGAGAAGAGACCAGCATATACAATTAGATAAGCAAAAAAAGAAAAGTCAGCAAAAAAGTCCCAAATATAAATGGAAGTCATTTTCTAAAGATATCACTTCAAGCCAATAATAACAGACAGGTAACTCAATAAATGTGATGAGAAGCTGGCGGATCAAAATAAATTTCAGATGAGTCAAGATTTAAAGGTAAATAATAAATCCACTAAAAGATCAGGAAAAGACACTGGTGAGTTTATCGACAGTAGAAAAAAGTCTTTGGAAGCTGGGTATATGGCTCAGTAGGTAAAGTGCTTGCCACACAAACATGAGGATCTGAGTTCAAATCCCCACACCTCACAGAAGATGGATGCAGTAACTAGAATCTGTAATCCCTGTACTCTGGCAGCAAGATGGGAGGCAGAAACAGGGCAGGCCTCAGAAGCCCTTGGGCCCGCTAGGCTGAAGTACACAGAAATAAGCAAGAGACATGTCTCCAGGAAAGAAAAATGTGAGGGTGGATATCTAAGACTGTCCTCTGACTTTCATGCAGGGGCTGTGGGACACAAGAAACTACATTTCCATACATGGACATGCACACACATATACACATACAGAAGGCACAGAAATCACAAACCTAAAGATTAATATACTCAATTACATAAATATTTAAATTCTATCGAATCAAAAGACTCTATAGAATTCTATACTGTACAATAACCTATAAAAATTACTTAGAAGAGGGGCTGGAGAGATGGCTCAGAGGTTATGAGTATGGGCTGCTCTTCAGGAGGACCCGGGTTCAAATCCCAGCACCCACATGGCAGCTCACACCTGTCTGTCTCCAAGATCCGACACCCTCACACATGACATACATGCAGGCAAAACACCAATGCACATAAAATAAAAATAAATAAATTATTAAAAATTACTAAGAAGAAAATAGGAAGGATAGTGATATTGCATTGTGTGAGTGCCTTTTAAGTCAATGAAGAAGAATTAAGCAATCCTGAAAACCTAGCAAAGGGTCTAATCAAGCACTGAAATAGAGTGAATTCTAATTACAAGATTTTTCCAACTGCACTCATAATTAGAAATGGAAATTAAAATGGGGCAGTATTCTTACCTTACTAATTGCTAACATGTGGTGATGAGAACACGTCGAGAATTCTGCTGGTAGGCAAGTGAATCAATGCATGTTTTTTTTCTGGAGTGAATTTTATTGCTGTCTTTCAAAATAGCTTTAAAAAGCATATACACAGACCTAGAAAATCCATTTTAAATACATTTTCTGGTTATATTTGGATAATTGTGGATAAACTTGCTAAACATTTTTACTAGAGCAAAAAGAAAAAAAAGGAAATATTTAAATGCCTACAAGAAGGGGAAATTAAATGATGTGAAGCAACAATCCCATTTAAACAATATTCCCATTGAAAACAAGGAGGTAGATATGTGAGGGAAGATCTGTAAGATACATCAATTTTTTTTATATAAGTACTTTATTTTTTTTTCTTCAAGTTACATCTCAGTTGCAAACCCTTCCCTATTCCCCCTTCCTGTCCCACCCTTCCACCCTCTTCCCCCCCAACAGCTTCCTTTTTCAATCAAACAAATGGTTCTTTCTCTTATAACAGTAAATTCTATACAAAACAGCAGAATTAAATATGCCACATTTATGAGAGTTAAATGGCCCAGTATACCTTCCCAATGTCCAGTTCATAGATATTTGGCCCCTGACTTTAACCTTCTACCTTCTAACCATCTCCATGAGTTTAAAGTTCTATAACTGACTTAGTCCTTCATAATCCCTGCTCTAAAATAAATGTCTGTCAGAGAAACAGGACCAAAAGGCTGAAGACTGATGCTGGAATGTATGGAGAGAAAATGGGAACTGTCCAGGTAGTCACTGGTTTGTCATTTCTTAGTATTGGAAGCTGCAGGCCCTGCACTTCCTATATAATCAGATATATTTATCCTTCTCAGCTCTCTGAGGTGGTTGAAGAATAGACAGCTTGAGTCTCATAGCTAAATTTTGAGTTGTTTAGGAATCAAGAGGGCGTTCTAGATCTAAGAAGATGGTTATAATAGTGATGCAAGTTAGTATGAAAGCTAAGTCAGTGATACATCAATTTTTAAAAACAGAAAAGGGGGCCTAAGAGAGATGGCTTGGTGGTTAAGAGCTCTGGCTGGTTTTGCAGAGGAGCTGGGTTCAATTCCCAGCCCACACATGGTAGCTTGCAACCATCTGTAACTCCAGTTCCAGGGAACCTGACGCCCTCTTTTGGCCTTTGTTGGACCAAGCACACACATGGTACATAGACATCCATGCAGGCAAAACACTCCTACATATAAAAACAAAGCCATAATAAAATAACAATTGAAAGAGCAAAAAAGTAAGATATAGGTTGGTGTCTATGATGCTGGACCATGAGAAAATGATGAAATACATGTACCTACACATGTAAAGATGATAAAGATCTACAAGATGTATCATGTCTTGATTTCAGTAAGCTTTTATATATATATATGTATATATATATATATATATATATATATATATATGTTTGTTAGTCTGCCAACCTTTTGGGAAGGTCACTCAAGACAGAAAAGACTGTTACTTTCATGTTACACATTTTGATGCTGCTTAAATGCTTAAAGTATGTATCTATTACCATTTTAAGTTATCCATTGGTAGAACCTTGGCTAACCATAGTTATCTTTTTACTTTTCTTTGAGAAAATGCTTAAAATATTGTTTACAATAAAATGATGTGATTATGCAAGTTTTCATAATTTGTAAATTTCTCTACTAACATAAAAATAATTCCCTGAAATATTCTGATAGTTTGTGAAATACAGTAATATCTTGGTTTTCTACGTGTGAGGTGTTTTAAGGGCAATTTCAGCATTTTCCATTTACTGTGTGAACAGACACACCTGGTCCACATGGGAGAGTGTGGTCTGCTTTCCTAGCTCTACTTCCCAGCCCTGAACCTGCTGCTTCTAAAAGGGAGTCCATTCAGCTACAGTCTGCCTATAGAAGTGTCTCCCAATCCAAGGGTCACTTTTATTTGAGTTTTCTTCTTTGCTGCACAGAAACAGCTAGCCTTGTGTATTTCTGCTTGTTTATTTTTGATTCAGTTGCCTACTTTTTGACATCATAACCAAAATACATTGCCAGGGCCAATTAGAAACTATCCCTTTAGGCTTTCTTTTTATGGGATTAAATCTTATGTCTCAATATTTAATATATTCATAATAATTTGCATGATGTAAGACAGGGTCACATTTCATTGCTTTGCATGTGAGCATCATTTCCCTGACATCATCTGTTGAAGAGGTTCTTCCTTCCACATTTCTGTATGTCTCAAGGAATTTAAGTGTAGAAAATTAGACTCTAATGTTGCAATATTGGAATGTGGTGAAATCTTAGGTCATAGGAGCACTACCCTCATGAATAGATTCAATATTGTTCTCGTGAGCCTGGACTTATTAATAACAGCAACAAATGTTTATAAATTGAGACCACCTCTTTTGAGAGCTCTCCCCATGGCCTTTGACCCTTCAGCTGCTCTGCAGTATAATGATGAAATACCAGCCTCTCAGTAGATGTGACTGACAACATACATTTCAGCCCCTAGAAGTGTGGCTTTGATAAATCTGTGTGGTCTTTATTTGTTTTGCTTGTTTGTGGGGCTGAGGATAAATCTTGAGGCTTTTCACATAATAAGCAAGTGCTAACACTGATTAATAATCCCCACCCCCACATATCTACTCTATAAGTTACTCAATATTCTGTTATAGCCTCAGAACAAGCAGACTCACTGTGCTTTTGGTGACACTGTCAAATTTTAGTTAACAGAATGTGGGAGATTATTTCTCAGCTATTTGTTACAATGGTCTGTTTTTATGCAAGTGCCATATTATTTAGACTATTCTAGCTTTGTAATATAGTTTGAAATAATAATTACAAAATTATAGACTTTCTAATATAGTTGTGATGTCTATGGTTTTTGTTTTTGTTTTAAATAATTTTGGCTATTTGGAGTTCTCTATGGTTACACAGAATTTTAAGATTTCCTTCCTATTTCTGAAAAAAAAAAGAATTGGAATTTTGATTGGGACTGTACTCAATCTGTGTGGATCATTTATGTAGAGCAGATATTTTCATAATAATAGTCCTTTTAATCCACATGCATGAGGAATCTTCCATTTATTCTATTTTTCAGTTTCCTTCACAGTCGTATGTTTATGTATAATCCAGTGTTCCCATTTTTACAGTCTAATTTAAGTCTGTTCAGTATTAGTCACAGTAACCAAGATACAGAAATAACTTAAGTGTCTGTTGATAATTAAACATATCAGAATTTGTGAAGGTTGGAAAGATGGCTCAGCTGATAAAATGGTAGCCACACAGCATGTGGGCCTGAGTGTGAACTCTAGGACTCATACAGAAAGCTGGACATGTTAGTGTTTGCTTATAAGCCCAGTACTAGGGATGTAGGAACAGGAAGACCCCTGGGTTGTGCTGGCCAGTCAGCCTTGCTGTGAGTATCAGGTACAAGCAAGGGGTTCTGTCTCAAAAAGCAAGGTTGAGAGTACAGGGTCAACAATTGTCCTCTGGCCTCCACATGAACACATTGAGAAATACACATACATATGTGAATGTTTAACCCCTTCTACCATTCAGGTAGAATCTGTAGTGCACATGTACAATGGCATACTAGGTAGCTTTAAGAGAAGGATACACTCAAAAGCATGAAGTAAGACACTGGACATTGTGTTAAATGAAATATACCAAATATAGAAAGACAAAACCTGATTTCACATGCATAAAGAATCAAAAATAATTATGTTCACTGATGCGAAGAGAATCGTGTTTATCTGTATGTAAGGGTAGGTGATAGGGAGATTTTTGGGTCAAGGGTCCAAAGTGTCTATTATAGGATGGACGTGATCTATGAGTTGAATGTATAGCCTGAGTGGCTGCATAGTTATGAATTAATTTACACAACATATATGCATATGAAATAATATATGCATATCTTAAATAGACCCAGTCTTCATTTGTTAATTACATTTTTTTACTATAAATAAGTAAAACCATCCAAGATGCACTGAGGGCTTCTGATTAGGTAGAGTTGGAGGTGAGACTATCTTGTTCACAGTTTGAAACACTACAGAAGTAATTTAGAATCAATCAATCTTGAAAGTTCCCATTAAATCACTTGTGTTATTTTACAGCCACTCTGCCTCACTTAAGTATCTAAGAAGAAAAGTGGCACAATGTTGACTAAACTTGGAAGCGTTTGTGCTATGGAGCACTCTGCCACGGCAGTAAGTGTAGCCATCAGAGAAGAGGCAGGGGAAGGACCACAGTGCAGCTGCTCTCTCTCAGTTCCTCTTGTGATGTAATTCAAGGTGGATATGAGATCAACAAAATGGTGAGATCGCTATTTGAATTTTTAATTTTTGATGAGGACATGAAGCAAGGAGACAGCTCATCTGAAAGCTAGCTCCTGTCTCAAAGTGCTGAAGATGCAGGAGGCCCCGTGGGAAGGAGCCTCAGGCATCTCTGTTAACCCCACCGTGAAACCCATGCCTAACATGAGTGAGGAAAATCGCAGTGATGAAAGCTAACCACAGAGTTTTGCTTCTTTCTGAGGGCGCCTGCCACTTTGGGTACTGTGACTCTGCGAAGTGAAAAAGTTCAAAGCCATTGTGGATTCTGACTGGAACATTTGAACCTCCACAGGTCCCTTCCTAGCCCTTTTGCAAGAAGTAAACAGTGTGATCTATTCCCTTGCCCAGTCCCTTCTTTGTTTTCCTCTGTAATTTTTCAGGACAAATAGACAACTTCTGTGTTTTTTTCCAGATAAGCAGCTGGCTCAAGAGGCAAACTTAGTGATACATGATCCCAAATTTTCATAATAGGAACCTCAGGACACTTAACTTGTTCAAAGCAGATTAAAACCTGTTCTGTGACATTTTCTTATAAATGTTTGTAATCTACACATAACACAATTGTAAAATTATTTTTTTTGTTAATTTGTTTATTTTACATTCCAATCACCAAAACCCTCCCTCCTCCCAATCCTACCCTCCCACCCCACTTCTCCTATATATCACCCCCCACCCGGCCAGTACCAACCCACTCTGACACATCAAATTGCATCAGGACTAAGTGCTTCCTCTTCCACTGAGGCAAGACAAGGCAGTTCTGCTAGGAAAATGGGTTCCAGAGGGAAGCAACCATGTCCAAGTCAGAGATTGTCTTCACTCCAATTGTTAGGGGATCCACTTAAGGACCTAGCAGCCCATCAGCTTCATATGTGTGGTGGGCCTAGGACCAGTCCATGCATGTTCTTTGGTTGGTGGCTCAGTCTTTACGAGCCCCCTTGTGTCCCAAGTTATTTGGCTATGTAGATATTCTTGTGGTGTCCTTAATCCCTCCAGTTCCCTCAAACCTTCCCCTTAGTCTTCCTCAAGACTCCCTGATTTTTGCCTAATGTTTGGCTATGGGTCTCTGCATCTGCTCCCATTATCTGCTGGATAAAGCCTCTTGGATGACAGTTATGTTGGGTTCCTGTGCAGTTCCCTCTCCCCATCCACTTCTGATGTCTATTTTATTTCCCCTACTTAGAGGGATTCAAGCATCACTTCTCGAGACCTCATAAAATTATTTTTTCACCTTTAAATTATTGCAGATTCCATCATTATTCACTCATCAGCATATCAAAGTAACCAATGCTATGAGTCCTCATGTTTTCTGGGGACTTAGTAGTTTATTGATCAAAAAAAGAAAAAAAAAAGAGGTTGAAACAGCAGTCTGCTGAATTGATGCCAAATCATCATAACTTCAATTGCTGGAAAGCAAATCTACTGCTAAGCTCAATTTTCAGACCTTTAATGTAGTCAAATCTGTTTCCCTTATTGGTCTTATGACTGTTTACATTCCAGGTCAGGTCGAATATTGTCCATCTGTTAACATTTTATACATGCAAATGGGTCTTTTATTAATGAATTGTTTAAGCACAAATGACTCCCTAAGGTGGAACCTGCCTGACAAAGGACTTGGCTGCCCTTTGAATATGCAATTACTGCTGTGAATGGCTTTGAAGGAACAATCAGAACTTCATCATTGACCCTTGTGGAAACTGAGGGTTTAGATTTGAGAACACAGTGAGGTTTTCCTAAGCTTCCTCCCCCCCACCCCCAACACACACACACACACACACATTTATTAGCAGGGCATGTGCCTGCATTTTCTGCACCTGGTCAGTCCAACTCCTTTTTCATCCCTGTGTGCTGTTAAGTTCCATCACATTTTATCTTTTCTTCTTTAACAGTACGCAGCTGCTAAGTGCAAACTCCCCATCCCGTCCCGTGCTTAGGTAATTATAATCTCTTCGTTTGTCTTCGTCTGTAATCTGGCTCTATGCCAAGCCATCATGCCCACTTCTACCAACAAGATTTTTCTCATGAGCAAAGTAGATCCTATGGGGGAAAACCAAATTCCTTTGCCCAGCAAAATGCTGGCACTTCCCTCCCCTCTTCCCCCTCTTCCGTCCAGTCACACTTAATTGCAGATCGTTTCTTTAATGCATCTTGATGTTTCATGCCTTTCTGCCTTTACCCCTGCTGTTCTTCCTGCCTGGAATTACCTCCCCTACCCCTGTGTATCTGCCTAACACCTGCTCGATTTTCATGATCCAATGCAAGTGTTGCGTCCTCCCAGGAAAGCTTCTCTGACCTTCAGGTGAAGGTGGTAACTCTATTCTTGGCTCAGTTTCTGGTCCATGTACAAACTTCTCTTTGGTTGATTTGTTAAATTGACATGTTTGACTTTGTCACTCCAGAAACTTAGCAGTGCCTGGAAAAGCCCAAGCAAAGAGCAAGTAGCATTCAAAATTCACGATTTTATTTCATTTTTGTTAAGGTGCAATTCAACCTTAAATTCAAAGCAATTTGATAAACATTATCCCACGTCAGTTGAACAGCCAGTGTTTCTCAGTCAGTGGCAAGAATTTGAGTGTAAGTACGTTAGGGGTGATGACACAAAGTTAGGAGAAATAGAAGGGAGGGAGAGTGGAGCTGCAAGGTATGCAGATGTGCTCCTAAGCCAGGAAGAGCTTTGGAGGTCACCTACTGTGGAATTACTACTTTAATGCTCACTGGTCATTGGCTGAGGACTTGGCCAGCAGCATACATGAGGAGAGAAAATTGTACCAAATGGGAAAAGCTTAGCAAACAAGGAAACACTGGAATGGATAAGGTGGTGGGGGCTGTGGTGGGGAGACACATCTGCTACATCTGGTTTCCCACACAACTGCCAAGCAAATACCATAAGGTGAAATATTGTATTTCTCACTAGATCTGGTGACAATTGTCTGAAATTCTACCATTCTGGGCCAACACAGAAGAGTTGCAAATTTGAGGCCAACCTGGGCTACATAGCAAGACAATGCTGTCCTCCTCAAAAAAAAAAAAAAGATATGTCTCAAAATCTCATAGGCTATATGTACCCTACACCATTTTCTCAGAGGACAAAAAACAAACAAACAAACAACAACAACAACAACAAAACAACTCTACATTAATTGGGAAAGAAGATCATTTATGTGCCACTAAGCAAACTTTATAAATTCTTCTAGGTACATTTCCTCTGAGACTTAATAGTCAAAGTAATTCTCTTAGACTGCTACTATTCAACCCAAGTGGTTTTTAGGTGAATTTTAAAGCTACCATCCAAATCCTTTTTTTTTTTTTTTTTGCAAAATTCTCTCACTAAATTAATGAGTAATGAAGATGAGTAGAATTCTTAGTCTGTGCAGTCCACAATGGCCCTATGAATAGAAGCAAATAACTGGCAGATGAGCGGCAACTTGCAAGGCATGGGAGATGGATTGGGTCCATCAGATTGTAGAAGCTGCACAAACATGCAAATTGTTTTCAATGTTATAAACCCCTAGCTGTCAGAGTTTACAACTGTACTATTTTCCCATGAGATTTATTTTTGTAAAGAACAAATAATCATACAGAAATTCTCCAACAAATGTAATTCACGACCCCTTGGTTGATAGCAAAGGTCTCCAGATATTGAAAAAATGCATTTTCCATAATTTTAAATCATTAGAAATATATCAGTCCATAAATGATGAGTTGTAAGAATAATAGAATTTACTATTTGTAGATTCATTTTCTCTATTGACAACTCAGTCTTATTTCTTGGTTTTTATCACCTCTCCTACTCTTGAATTCACTTTCCTTATTCAGTAGAAATAAATATAATAGGCAAAAATCACTCATAAAGAACATATATAACCATTGTGCAAATCACCAAAGTTTCATTCATAAACTGGTGTTGGAGCTAAGAAGATAGTTTAGATGGTAAGTACATACTACAAAATAATCCAAGTTTCAGTCCCAGCATCCATGTAAAGAGCTGGCAAAGTTGAAACAACAGTAATCCCAGCACTGGGGAGGCAGAGACAGGCAATTCCTAAAAATTCACTGGCCAGCCAGCCAGGCTAAATTAGCAAGCCCTAGGTTCCAGTAAGAGACCTTGTCCAAGAAAACAAGAAGAGTGATTCCTGAGAAACAAACCTAAGGCTTACCTCAGGCATCTGCATGAAAGTGTGTGTGTGTGTGTGTGTGTGTGTGTGTGTGTGTGTGCGTGTGCGTGTGCACACATATGTGTGGATTATTTTGTAATATGCACTTAGTATGCAAAACTAATCAACAAATAAAGCAACACCTCCCTCCCCCAAAGTAAAATGAGCAATTTTTCTATGGTATGTTCAGAAATCATTACAAGGACTTGAAAATATCCTGTGAATTCATTTAATAAATATTTTAATTCATTTCTTTAAAAATATTTGACCTTAAGCAGCTTACAGTCAAAGAAGGGACCTATTTAGATGTACTTAATTCCCTGATAGTCCTTTTTTATCAAATAAATATATACAAAAGTGAAAAAATAGAATCATTTTATCTGGTAAATAAAACCAAACTAGAGAACTTTTAAGACTGTTGCAATTTGACTCCTCAGACAGGCAGCACTGACTAACGCTTTTTAAATTTCATAAAGTTAATACAATTACAAATGAATGGTGGGAATGGTGGGACTCTCAAGAGCACTTGACTAGGCCTAGAAATGGGACCAATTAAGTGGCAGAGACAATGACTGTGCCAGGGACTCACAGGAAGGGCTCAGCTGGGGACTTAGAAACATTAACAGGTGGAGTAAGCAGACACCTAGGTTGCTGGGATGGACCTTGTCTGCAGGTCCTTTTCTAGCCTAGTAGCTCATTGCCATCTCATTCTCAAAAACATGGACCCATTTAAAGGACAGATCATTATGTCTCCCTGCTGACAAAATGAAACTGAAAGGAACATCGGCAGCCCAGGACTGACCTGTGTAGAAAGTAAAACTGATCCCAGGGCAATAAGAATGAAGCAATGAAGGGTAAGGTGCGGGAGAGTCAAAAGTCAAATGCGTGCTATCGGGAAAGCGCACTCTTAATGCCTCCAAAGTTCCTCGGGAAATCACCTGAGGTGAAGGTCTTTGTGTACAGGAACCTGCACTGGAGAGTCTTTCAAGAACTGCTCAGACTGAAACAAAACCGTAGTTCCTAATTTTAGATTTTAAATCGTACTTCCTGAAACAATTGCATTTGCTTACTTGATTTATTTTCTATTAGCTCTCAGTTCAAAGGCCTAGACAACATAATATTTAACATGGATCAGAACCAAAAATTTTCTAGATATTATGGTGTCTCCTCAGAAAATCTCTGCCTTCATAGGAACCAGGGCATTAATCTAATCCTATTTAATAATGAACTTTCTGAAGAATCTGGCGTCTGTGTTGGAAGTGATGGACTTTCTCAGAACCACTGTCAAGGTCCAATGAAGACACAAGCCACAAGCAACTTTCCTTAGACCAGACGTTCATTTGTAAAGAGTCACATGTCTGTATAAGTCTGCCCACCAAGGAAACGAGAGGCTGAGAAGCTCACGTAATATGCCAGGTAGAATTTATTTTAAACTTGAATTGTTAAGGTAAAAAAATGCCAATAGTTTAGACATCTGAGCAAATATATTATCAATAGTGGGAGTTTCTACTATGAGGACTGATTTTTTTGTTTTTCAAGACAGGACATCTCTGGCTGTCCTGGACTCGCCTTGTAGACCAGGCTGGCCTTGAACTCACAGAGATCCATCTGCCTCTGTCTCCCAAGTGCTGGGATCAAAGGCATGTCCCACCACACCCTGCTTGATTTTCAAAAAGTCATTGAGAGTAAAGATTTGTGACCATAATATTGATGAAATGGGAAGAGAGTCTTTGTCAGATCTATTTAAAGGATCATATGGAGAAGAATTGACCAAATTTACAGTTAAGTTGAAAATGGGCACTCTAAAAGCACTGCATTTTTCCAATTATCAGTTAAACTCCCACCCACATTTTCCAGGTCCCCCCACACCTTTTGTTTAGTTTTCTCAGCACCTTTTCCTACCTCACTCCATGTTACCTCCTACTTCCTTCAGGAGCTATGATCTATAAACTAAAGAGTTGGCCATAGATCTGTTCCTCTGTCCTCACCATCATTTGGGACAGTAGGTCAGCCCTTCTAAAGACTTGCATCATATGCATTTTAAGACAAATGACCATTGTCACCATTTTCCTTCTCTGAGTCCTTTCTTGAGAGCATCTTCTTCATCCCTTCTCAACCATCCCTTCTTCTCCAGACAATTAAGCTCCATCTGAGGAATCTACAGTTCCATTGCCTGATCCCTAACCTGAGCTTTAGGCCAGGATCTAGTGACCTGTTGCACATTTCCATGAGGCTATTTAGACCAGAGTCTCTCTATGAGATTTCCTCACACTCCTCTGTGTACCGTTATTTATTTATGTAATTATTTATGTCATCCAGTGTCCAAATCTGGAAAGCATTGCTGATTCTTTTCTCTCACAAAGCTCTGCAATTAGTCTGCATGCCATATCCTGCTCTGCCAGGCTACATGACAGGTTTCATGTGTACTTCCCCAAAGCTACTTATTGGTCCTTTACCTACAGTTTCTCTACTTCTCTTGACTACTACCAAACACTAGATTTATCTTCCTAATAGGCGTCTCCATCTTTGCTACTTCTCTGGTCAAATAATTACTCTTGACCCATACTCCTCTGACTAGCAGCTGAGAGCTACAAGGTCCTAAAGTTGTTCCCTTACAGCAATTCTATGTCTGATCACCTCAGACATAGAATTTTTTATAAGTCTAGATCTAGCCTTCCCCTTGTTCTTTACCTGAGACATTTAATTCTCTAGATTCTGACTGGTATATAGATTTTGCATAATCCCCTAACTGTGAGTGTAAGTAAGCTGTGTCTGTGAATATAGCAGAGTAATAACTCTCATTGTTGAGTTGCATTGTGTGGCAATAATTAAGGGATTTCCATAGGTGTAGTCAACTGAAGGTAAGTTAACCAAAATGTAGATTATCCTGGACAGGCCTAACATTATCAGGCATGTCTTTAGGGGTAAGTCCTATACTAAGAAAGATGGCCTCCTGCTGGATTTGTTGAAAGATGTGATCAAGGATGAGTTCCATAGCTGTAAGAAAGTGAATGCTGCCAACAACCACATGTACCTGAACAGGACCTAGGGTATCAAATGACACTGCAGCCCTGGGCAACACTGATTGCAGCCTTGTGAGATCCTGAGAGAACCAATTAACCTGTGCCTGGATGTCTGACCTACAGAAACTATGAAATAATAAATGGCATTAAGCCAGTAAGATTATGATCTTTTGTTACACAGCAATATATATATCTAATATGCTTGTCCTTGTGGTTAAATTAGATCAGTAGGAGATAGTCACAAATGCTAAGAAAAGGAGAGGCAGTTGAAGCATTTATTCTGCTCGCAGCACTCCACTTCTCCCAAGGACTGCCCTTCAACTGTAACTGCCCCTCCTGTGTTCCAGCAGAGTCTTCACTATCACCTTGCACCATTTCTCTTTGCTCTGCCCACACATGTCTACAGCATTTTATTGCTAAACTGGCTTTCAATGTCCCCTCTAGAATGAGCCGTTGCTGTCCTTCCTGAGGATAAATCTACTTTCTGTTATTGACTTATTCCTATTCCAACACAACTCCAGAATGGAACTCTTTGTGCATCTTTTTTATGTTCACTCACCTGATGTTTTGGCTCCAGGTTTTAGCTGCTTTCTAGATGTGAGATCTTTGGGAAGATGCTTAACTCTCTCTAAGCAGCTTCCTCACCTATAAAATATGGTTAATAACATCCACCAAGAAAAGGTCTTTTTTTTTTTTTTTGCAAGAAACAGAATTAAATAGCACATGAGAAGCAGTATCTAAAATTTAGCAATTAATAATTCTGATGAAATTTTTGCCGCTGGTGTTGTTCATGGAGTCGTCTACTGAATTCCGCCCCCCCCACCCGCCACCCAGTCATTGTATTCACCTGAATATTCCCCTGAAGTGCTGCTGTCATTGGTTATTGATCTTATTGCTATGACAAAATACTTGACAAGAATCAATTTAAGGGTCTATTTTCGTTCTCAGAATAGAAAGCAAACAGTCCGTCTTAGTGCAGAAGGGATTCTGGTAGAGGACAAAGGTGGGAGCACATCTCAGGGGAGGAGGAAACATTGAGCAGATGCTGGATTTGTTGAAAGATGTGATCAAGGATGAGTTCCTCAAGGGAACCTGGATGTAAACCCTTAAGACCCACTGCCCTAGTGGCCTACTTGCTCCATTAAGCCTTGTATCTTACATTTCTACGAAACAAGCTCCTGGAATAGCACCACCAGATGGGGACCAAGTGTTCAAGGATGAGGGAGTTCAGGGGACATTTCACATCCAAACCACAGTCGCGGGCGCTTTTACTATAAACTTACTGAGTCCACATTGCTTTCCACTGGTCCCTCAGCAACTATTTGTTCTCTTAAAGTGCCTGCGTCATGCATCTTATGTTTTATATTTATTTACCTCTGAGCATGTCACACTTCTTCCTTTGGCTCCTAAATAAATGATAGGCACAGATTTTGTGTCTTTTATGCACTGGATCCAAGTAGCAGATACTCAATAAAGATTTATAGACTGAATTGTATTAGTCAACCTGTTGTTTTGTTTTTGCTTTAGCTTTTAGTGCTGAAACAAATACCTAGAGCAAATTGAAAAGAGGAAATATTTATTTTGGCTCATGTTTTCAGAAAGTTCAGTCTATGGTTGATGGCTCCATTTTTTTTTCTGGACCTGAAGTGAAGAGAGCATGGTGGAAGAGACACATGGAAGAGAAGACCTCTCACTTCATGGTGACCAGGAAGCAAGGAGAGCAGCAGAAAGGAATCCAGGAAGGGACAACAGGGGGAAAAAAAACAGGAAGGGGCAACAGGCAGGAACACAGGAAGCAACAGGAAGGAACTCTGAATATCTGTCTCCAGTGACTACTTCCTTTAGTCAGTTCCCACTCCCTGACACTTATGTCACCTCCCAATAAAGCTATCCAAAATGGAATTTGTCGAAAGACAGATCCACTGACACAATCAAAGTCCTTATTATGATCCAAGCACATCCCCAAAACTGCACCTCTGAACACTGACTCTGAGGAGAACTGAAATACAGAAACTTTGGATGATAACCTTTACTTCATAGATAACCTGTAAAAACATCAATACCACTGGGGCTGACTCTTTTTATAATTACTTATTTTTTGAGATTATAACTACCATTTCTCTCTTCCCTACATTTACTCCAAATCCTCCCTCCTGACAATCTAATACAATAGCAAAACATTTTAACATCATTGGTCACATATGCAAGTATATTGCTATATGGTAATTAAATAAGATTTGATGCCTGTCTAAAACAATGTGACTTGGCCAACCTGACCTAGTTTGGCATACAAATCACTCCACCCATCCTTCAAGTTGTCTAATCAAACATTGAATAGGTAAGCCCTTGGTATAGCAAATGCTACTCTTGGCTGTGGCTTCTGGTTCCTAGGAAAGAATGTCAACCAAGAGTAAGTAGGGCCAGGGTTGGGTGTCACACCACTAACAAATGATACACAGGTAAGAGGTTTCTCAGGGGAGTTGCCACAGATTTCAATGGAATGACAATTACAAGGTAGATGGATCATGTCATGCCTGCTGTGACCTTTACAATACATGAGGATCATTATTTTAATGTTAATTTACATAATGGTCGGCCTAGTACGAACAATGCTGAATGCTAATAGCTGCAGGATGCAATAAAATTAAACATTATCTGGGCTGAACTGCTAAAGGAAAAGTTGCCAAAGTATGACTCTTTAAATACTTAATTTCATCCCAGGTCATGTCCACACACAATCAAATGTGGATTTCCGGTATCTCTTGAAAAACTGGCAAGAAATGACTAGAATAGAATAGCAGAAACCTCTTCTATGTAGAATCCTTGCAAGTAGACTGTGTTTACTTGTCTGGCCCTTCTGAAGAATTTGGGATTGTAATTCTCACCACATCTGGCCCCAGCACTCCCTGACCCCTCTGACTCCTTACACATTTGCTGACAGATACACTAAATATGATAAACGTAGAGATAGGCTCACCTTTTGAACTGACAGATACTGAGAAAAACTTTGTAAATGGTAGGGTAAAGCAAGGCCAGGACTACTGTACATTTTCCAAGAAGACAGATACTATCACCTCAAAGCAAGTAGGCACACATTCTTAGCTGTAGGTCGAAGGTGGACATCAGCACAGAGTGTAAAAAGGAATAAATCTATGTATATACTTCTTCTCTACTATTTTTTGTTGTTGTTATTGTTTTGTTATATTTTTCGAGACAAGGATTTTCTGTGTAACAGAGCCCTGGCTGTCCTGGACTCACTTTGTAGACCAGTCTGGCTTTGAACTCACAGAGTTCAGCCTGCCTCTGCCTCCCGAGTTCTGGGATTAAAGGTGAGCACCACCATTCCAGGCTCTTCTCTACTATTTCTATGTCATGGAAAAAGCACTGAATTTTCCCGTCTACTTTGCACTCCAAATACCTTCTTCTCGGAGAAGAATTCATTCAAACTGGATCCACTTGTGGTTCCCATGCGCCTGTACTTATTTCTACCACGAGAGGGCAGCCGTCTCTAAAAAACAGCAGTCAGGCTCTTCAGAGAAACCGGGCCAAACTTGAGGAAAGTTCCTGGGAAAGGCTTCCAGCAGCACCTCTCATTGAATGCCCTACAAAAAAAGAAGCCACCATGCAAAAGCAAGGTGGAGTTAGTGTCCAGAAGCATCCATTTTTCCTCAGAGTCTTGGTTACTAAAGATATCATAAATGGCCAAATTCCTACTTCCTGAGTTCTGAAGGCCCAAAGCCGCAAGGCATTGCTGATGTTATCACCTGAGGTCTCATTTTCATCTTTTCTTGGGGTGGGTCCAACAGCTGTCAGCTTTCTCTTCCTCATTAAAGGCAACACTCTGATTTAAATCTCATATAGGTTTGGGTTTTTGCTTTGCTTCTTACTCCGCACCGATGACAGAAGCAATTGTAAACTTCTCAATGAAACTTGATAGGGAAGGAAATGCTTTCAGAAGCGATCCATGCGTTTGTGGGAGTAGAGTGCTTCATTCCCTACTTGTTTGGTGTCTCGTGATTCAGAGTGACAATTTCTATAACACTTTTTAAAAAAGGAATACAGTAGCAGATTACGGAATCTTTCCTTTTCCTCTCCTTTAATTTTCTCAGTAGACAGTCTTCCTTCAAAATACCTTATTCGACCTTTGCAACTCTAGAAACAGCCAGGGCCTAATTTCCCTCTGTGGGTTGCTAATCCGATTTCGGTGAGTGGAACCTAGAGTTATTTTAGCTCCCCAACTGAAAAGCTAATACACATGGATAATAGATTATTAAATCCCCTGCTTCTGGTTTTTCTCACTCTCTGCTTTGCAAATTTGAAAGATCTGGTTTCGAACCTGATGTTACCAATCTGGTCTTCTACAGAAATGTCCTGCCTATGGCTTTGGGAGTCATGTAGGCAACCAAGTGGTGGTATGCATGAAGGCTCCTGAAATTCAGGGAGAAATGGAACTAGTTCAAAAAGAATCCTGGCTCAGCAGTTTTGGGGACGTTCCAGCTGAGGAAGAAAAGTGGCTGGCCACAGCCAGAGCTTTGCTTTGGGAGACCTGGTAGAGAGGGTCAGGCAGAAAATTCTAAGATCTCAAATAGGAATTGTCTTGTTACCAGCTTCTGGGGTGTGGGAGGCGAGATAAAAATCCCAAGTATCGAAGCGATTGTTTGTATAAAAAGAACTTCTGTCAACCCCCATTGACCCCTCACATGTATACACACACACACACACACACACACACACACACACACACACACACACA
>CAJQZJ010033945.1:157490-187646 GCA_907164525.1 Lophiomys imhausi
CACACACACACACACACACACACACACACACACACACACACACACACGACGCAGGAGACATCCATTTCCCATGTGAATGCCTACATACAGAAACCTGTGCCTTCATTTGTATAATTTACATGAATGAATACATATAAAAATATGAGTCTTTTTATATTAGATGCATTTATTTGGATATAGATAAACGTACCCACATGATTGTGAATATAAATGCATGTATATTTATACAAATGCAATAATGCACTCAGGTGTATATCGGCAATTTCTTGAAAGTTTCTTCTCACCTTTCAGAACATAGAAGTGTTTGCCCGCATCCTTGCCAAGATGTCTGATAACGTGTTAGTTCTTTTCTTCTTTTTAGTGTGGCATACCTAAAAACTTCAAACTCAAGTTAAATAACGGCCCAGTTGGGGAACTCATCAGAGACTATCGGACCCCGAATTTGCCCTACAGCTGCGGGCGCCGATCCAGGTCCCAACGGGGTCCGGTTCACTCCGATCAGGGACGCGCGACCCTTCGGCGGCCGCGCGCTCGCCCCGCCCCACCCTAGCACGGCGGCCCCGCTGGGCGCGCCGTCCACACCCCTGCGCGCCGGCCGCTCCCTCCCGCTCGGGGATCCCCGGCGCGCTGCGCCTCCAAGGGGGAGGTGTTCGGCCGGCCGCGGCCAGGAGCGAGCCAGCAGGCGGCGTCCCCTTTAAAAGCAGCGAGCGCCGCGCCACGGCGCCTCCGCCGCCGCCGCCGCCGGAGTCCTCGCCCTGCCGCGCTGAGTCCGGCTCGCGCTGCGCCCGCCGCTGCGCTTCTCCCAGCCCGCCCGGGGATTGGCAGTCCGGGACATCGCCTCCCCAGCCGCCGGCGGCCACCGGACGCTTTCGGGGCGAGAGGCGCGAGGGTCAGCCGGGGCTTCGAGGCACCGGCACGCCGCCGCGGATTGGAGCTCCTGGCTGTGCGCGCCGGGCGCCTGGCCTCGGCTGCCCGGGGGGGGGGGAAGCCAGAGTCGCCGCAGACGGACGCGACGGGGAGAGCTGGGAGTCAGCCGGGAGCACGGCGGGTGCCCGCGATGCCGGGCCACTCCAACCGGGGAGTGAGCGCCCGGAGCGCGCGGGCGGAGGAGTGAGCGGACCCCCGGCTGCCGCAAAAGACACTTGGCCCTGGGGCTCGGACCGCGAGGTCACCGGGTTTGGCGGTCCGGTCCGGGACGCGGCTGGACTGGCTGGAGAATGAGCCCCAGGACGCCGGGGCTCCGCAGCCGTGCGGGCTCCGCTGGCGAGCGCTGATGGGGGTGCGCCAGAGTCAGGCTGAGGGATGCCGAGCGGCGGCCCGCCCGCCACCCAGATCTTCGCTGAGCCTTTGCCCGGACCCGGCGTCGCCCAGGATGGCTGCCCCGAGCCATGGGTCGCGGCCGAGCTAGCGCAGAGCGTCCGACCCTCTCCCGGCGAGTCCCGGAGCCGGCCCCGCGCCCCGCCAGCGTTGGTCCCTGAGGACGACGACAGCCGCAGCCTTGCCCCAGCCTTCCCTTCCCGTCCCTGCCCCGCACTCCTCCCCCTGCCTGAGGCTGTGTGTCAGCACTTGGCTAGAGACTTCGTGAACTTGCCGGGAGAGTGACTGACTGGGCTCCGCACTTCGCGCCGGTGCCCTTGCCCGCCGGATCTAGTCTTGCCATCTCCAGCCCCGTCCTCTCTCTGTTCCTCTGCCGCCCGGGTCCACCCCAGGACACTGTTCCCCACGACGAGAGCACCCGGAGGAGAAGGAGGAGGGGGCGAAGAAAGGCAACAGAAGCCCGGTGCCTGTTCCAGGTCCCTCGGACAGAGCTTTTTCCATGTGGGGACTCTCTCAATGGACGTGCTCCCGAGTGCTTCTTAGACGGACTGCGGTCTCCTAAAGGTAGAGGACACGGGCCCAGACCCGGGGCTGCCGGGTGGCACCGCGTTCCCTCCTTGAAGGCGTTGGGCGCCTGGGAGGACCGGTGGAGTGGACGTAAACAGACCCCCTCCCAGTGCACGTGCAGCCGGTCAGGCATCCCAAACCCCAGACCCCTCTGCCTTGCCCACCTGGCCTGAGCTCTTCCTCCGGCCTGTCCCTCTCCCTAATTCCTCCAATATATTATTAGGGCTGTTAAGGACTTAATGGCTTTACAGCGAAGGAAAAAAAAAGTACAGAAATCCATTTAGAGTATGGCCGGTGGATTTCTCCAGTTAGTTGCCGACCAGTAAGTACTCCAGGGCTTAGAGATACCTTGGCCGTCCTTAAGTTACTCCGGAGACCCGGAGTCTGTCTTAAGAACTGGGTCCCATTTAGGAAGGTACTAAAACTTGGGGTTCTCCATGTGTGTTTACTGACTGTGCGGATGTGTCACAGTTTTACACGTGCATTCATAGAAACTATCTATTTACAAATACTTTCAGAAAGGAGCGTGAATTTCTTGACTGCACGGGGGGTCTGGGGAAGGGGAGGGTTTAATCCTGGGGTTAGGGGCGTGGGCCACAATTTGCCAGTGGCGTCATTACTATTAATCTTGAGTGTAGCGCTTACGGAATCTACACGTTAGATATGTTTGTCTACCAGGAAGTTCTATATGGTGACTTCTAAGGAAGTCACATGTGCATTTATGTCTGTTTACGTGCAAATGAGCGCACCACAGTATAGTTTTGTAAGGGAGACAGTGTGTCAGACCAACCGGTGGCTTCCCGGCTTCCAGACACCACCTTCCTAGCTACTGTCACAAGAAAAGGTGACAGCCGGCCATTGATTTTATTGGGAACGAAGATCGAACCCCAAGTGAGAAATCCACCAGATAGAGAATGGGCTAAGAGAAGAAACAGCACAGGGGCTTGGAGGTGCCCCATCCCCTTGATCATCTGCGCTGTACCCGCGAGCATAACATGCCAGGAGGGCATCCTGGAGAAGGCCAGCGAGCCCTGTGGGAGCCGGGGCCGCGGGAGGGGGGCGGAGGAGGACTGGGCGGGGAACGTGGGTGACTCACGTCGGCCCTGTCCGCAGGTCGACCATGGTGGCCGGGACCCGCTGTCTTCTAGTGTTGCTGCTTCCCCAGGTCCTCCTGGGCGGCGCGGCCGGCCTCATTCCGGAGCTGGGCCGCAAGAAGTTCGCCGTGGCATCTGGCCGCCCCTTGTCCCGGCCTTCGGACGACGTCCTCAGCGAGTTTGAGTTGAGACTGCTCAGCATGTTTGGCCTGAAGCAGAGACCCACCCCCAGCAAGGAGGCCGTGGTGCCCCCCTATATGCTGGACTTGTACCGCCGGCACTCAGGCCAGCCAGGAGCGCCCGCCCCGGACCACCGGCTCGAGAGGGCAGCCAGCCGCGCCAACACCGTGCGCAGCTTCCACCACGAAGGTGAGCGGGCAGCGGGTGGTGGGGCGGGGACGGCGGGCGGGCGGGCGGAGACTCCGCGGGCAGCCTGGGCCTCCTCTAGCACAGCGGACAGCCTTTCAGCTTCTGTCCCGTCCCCTCTGTGGCCCCGAGCCAGGGATTCCCCACTGGTGAGTCCTCACCCTTCTCTGGCCGGTAGCCAGAAGACAGACTCCTCCTCCAAGAACTGGAGGGAAATCAAGTGATGGGGAAGAGGTTAAAAGGCTGGCTAGTCCCTAGTCCCCTAAATGAGCAAGAATTAGCGAGAATTGCACAGAAGGCTTTGGAAGATTGGAGTTCCTTAAATCTGTTTGGAAGCTCAAATCTGTGACTTAGTTCACAGTGGAGTTTTAAGCTAGATGGAGCCAAGGGTAGATGTTCGGAGATAGTATTAACAAATCAAAATCTAAGGCACCAAAAAGCATTCAAATTTACTGTTGATCTGGGCCTAGTTTGAAAGATTTTGAATCTCTATCTAATCCACACGGGGGATCAGTTCCACAGTCTATCTTATTGTTTCCCACAATGACCTTCCTTTCTTGTGCTTAAATCCTAGTGAAGACTTGCTTGTCTATGTTCCTATGCAATGCAATGGGATTTTTTTTTAAATGATGTGAACATGGCTTCCCAAGATAAGATAATTGAGTTTATTTCATCAGAAAGACATTTAGTGAGTTTGAAATGTTATAGGGGCCTACTGAAGTCTTTTGTACCAAAGTTCTTAGAGAAGTTAGTTTAAAAAAAAAAATGCCCCAGTGGAATTCTGTGTATGCCACTTTAAATGTTCTTTTGGCTTAATGCTTTCTAAATAGAATATCAGTTCCTTTAAGTTCTAGAAGAATGCGAAGCTGTCTGTCAGTAGCTGCAATTTATAGAACAGTTGGAATCTGGGTGAAAAGTTCCCTCTTTAAAAATTTGCTTTGCCTTGGTGGGACAATAAATTTCACGTCAAAGTCTATGCTCTGAAATGGTAGAGCCTCCTTTCCCAACTCTGAGAAGTCTGGATGACAATGGGAATAATAAGTCGCACAGGCAGGTCACATAGCATAGCTTCCTTGAGGCCTCGACTCCTTATGAAGGGCACTCTAAATCCATCTCTTTCAAGCTGGCTTCCCAGGTTTTCTTGGAGCAAAACAGTTTTGTAAGACAGTGAGACCCCATTCTGCTCTCAGGACATGGGGAGCGGGGGAGACTTGGGTGTGTTCCCTTTGTCCTCACCACCCTGAGGTGATTCAGATCTAAGCTAATCTCTCCCAGGTGATAGTGACCGGAAAGTTTTTGCAGATTAAAAAACCAACCAGCACAGCTGTTTTCTCTGCTGCCTCTGGAAATGTAGCAGAAAAGCCATTTATTTATGTATGTACTTCTTTATTAGTCTTTTCTAGCATGAAAATCATTCTTTATTTGTGAAAAAAAAAACCAACCAGGCACGTTATCTTTGTTGTAACTAATCTAAAAGTATCATTTAAGTCCATTAAAACTCAAAAATACAATTGAAGGAAAGAATCATCAATAAAGATTGCATATGCTCACTCTTCCTTTCGATGTGGCTTTGCTAAAAACATAGGCAAACCATTATCTGTGTGTCTTATTTTAAGTTACTGTACTTCAGTTCACAGCAAAAATTTATATCTTAAAAAGTGACTTTTCAGTGCAAAAGTGTATAGGAGTTATCAACCTGCTTATAATAAACTTGCACTTACTTTATATCTTGGTGCAATCAGATGTAATTTTTGCCATACATTTCCGGAAAACCAATTCTTTCTTATCATTATCAGGTACACATGGCAGTTTGGAAGACTGTTCACCATTGTTGAGTGACCTAGAGTTTGATTTGTATAAGCATCTGTGTGTCACTAAAAATAAAAACCTTAGTAAGCCCCGTGATAAGGCTGCTGGCTCAAGTTCAGAACTGCATTCATACACATTAAAGACACAGTTGTTAAAACAAACAAACAAATAAAAACCTTAAAAGGGTCCTACCAAAGAATTACCTGGTAGGCTTCTTCATAAGTGTTAGAAGATGGTTTAGTGGCATGGTGAGACAAGATATACCATGGTAGTTTTTCAGATAGTGGCAGATGTTTTCAGACAGAATCTTCTATTGAACATTAAGTCCATTCTATCATGGATTTTCTCATGGAGAGCACAGGCTTTGGTGAATCTCCCAACCCCACCTTAAGGTCACTGAAGACCTTCCCCAACAGCCATTGAAAACAGGTTGAAATTGCCTGACTGCACTGGCCCTACAGAGACTTCTGCTTTCGAGGCAGATCATATACAGAAAGATCTCATGCTTTCTCTTCTGACTAAGGAGAACACAGTTTTTCTTTTTCTGTACAAAATAAACAAACTAGGTGGCCCTGTGACTAACGTGTTCAAAGAGGGAGAGCTCCTGTTGGCAGAAGTGTAACTGCCCGGAAAATACCCACAGGCTAGGACATTTCAAGGTACAACTCTGCTTTGTGATGATGAAGGCATGGTCCAAAATTCCAGTGTGGGTTTAGACATACACCCTCAGGAGTGCTCCTGCCTACCTCTAGCTGTTGCAATGTGATTACAAAGACCCCATGGGGAAAACAGTTGCCCAGCTTGCAGATGTACCTTACCACACTGAAGGTTTCAAAGCCTCTTGTTTGCCAGGGAGTCCTTTGAACCCCTTCTTGACTCTTCTCTCTGGGATGCTTTTGTCCTGTTTAGATGTGCCTTGGGGTATTTCATTCAGTCTTTAGAGAATCTCTCCTGGACCTTCAGGTCTTCCTGAAGGGACTGTGTTCAGGGTAGCAGTGGCAAAATCAGGTTAGTGGCAACCACCAGCCCCTGCTCTCCTTCCCCACCACTTCCTTTGTTTTGGGGATTTAAACTTCATTCTGTTTATTTTAACTTGTTTTTGTATCTTTGGTGGGTATCATTTACTTTATCCTGTAGAAAAGTCCCTTGTATCTTGTTGCAGGGTTGAGATGCAGCTGCTGATCAGGAATAGCCTAAGGCTTTGTTGTTGTTGTGATGGAGGAATGTTTTCTGCCCAAAATGTGTTGCAAAATCCTCCAAGCTTAATGATAACTTTTGAAACAAACTCACTGTTCTTTGAGGTCAAAGGAGTAGCAGCCCCAGAGAGCAGGTTCCAAACAAGGTCTGGTCTCCCATTGGGTGTACCCCTTCACTTTTTTGTTCATTTAGTTCTGTCTGCATGTCCAAAGGGTACTGGTCAATATGTTTTGATCCTCCCTCTGCAGTTACCATGGCATCAGGTACCAATTCCTAATGATTTGGACTGTTACATAGACAGTGCCTTCCAATGACTAGAACTTGGCCATTGCAGTAGACTCCAGTTAACAGTTCTGTGACCTAAGAGAAGTCACATGACTTCTCTGAATTCACAACTTTTGATTTGCAAAATGGACATAATTGTGGCTCCCCATTAATGAACTTGTTGTAAGAGAGTTCATAGAAAGATGGTGGCTCCAGATTTGGCACAAATAAATAAATAGATGATAGATAGATAGATAGATAGATAGATAGATAGATAAGAAAAGAGAAAGAAGAAAGAGCACTCAGCACAGTAGCTAATGTTTTATGGTGACATTTTCATGTCATATTACTCCGTTTTCTAGGGAATGGCCCTAGCCAAATCTTTTGGATTATTTTGAGATAGAGGAATAATCAACATAGTGTAGAACATTAAATCTGGGCTTTGTTTCTAGAATATAATAGAATGACACTAGTTACCCACTTTCTTCTCTTTTCTGCATCTTTGCAGCCATCATTCCCTCCATTTGGTTGAGAACTAGGGGGCTGATAGTCAGGTTGGAGACAGGTCAGAATCCTGAAATCACTTAGCAAGTTCAGCTGATTCAACAAGGGATATTTACAGAGAATTAACAGCTATTCCAGCCTTCAAAAAGTGTACATTACCTACTCTATATTTTCAGAACCCCGGGATTGCTGTGATAATTTGTAGAGGTCTTCTCCTATAATTTACTTTATTTAAAAGAGATTTTCAATTTCCTGCCCTCAAGAAGAGGTTGAAACTTGCCCCTTGAAAGAGAAAGGGTGTTATGTATCCTGACTCTGGGCAGTTGGCATCCTGTGTTGAATTTTCTGTAAATTCCTGACTTCTGTGTATGTCTTCAGTGAACAGTCACAGTAGATACCTTGGTGTGAGGGATGGAGGTGGGATCTTCCAAGGCTTAGGCCGATAGAAATGCTGCTAGAAGATTGGTGCTAGGTCTTTTCCCTTGTCGTTAGTATTGGGTAGTGCATTGTCCTCCTTTGTGAAGGCCACTTATTCCATTTTGCAAATACTTCTTATCTCCAGAGTGACAAGCCACAGGGAAGGTTGTTTCAATGCTTCCAGTTGAAAGATGGCAGTTTCAAACAGTCCAATCTTGTCTTTATTTCTTGGACGATACTATGTTACTTCAGTGATCTGTCTTCCGTGTTTATCTTGGGGACTGTCCCTTCACTTTGGCCCTCCAGTTGTGTATGTGTCTGTCTGCATGTGCATGTACTTATGATCGTCCCTTTTTGCTTTTTGTTTGTGGATTGGGATTCAGGGATTTTGTTGTCATTATGATCTTTCTGAGCCCTGTTATTGACTGATGTAGCAATTTCTGGAAGGCTCTGGGTAATTGACCTTTATATTCTGTGTTTACAGGAAATAATGTACTCCTGACTGTGCCAGTGAAAGGGGATGGCAGTGTGATTTACTGTGATTAGGGTCTGGGGGGATGTTGCTACTCTTTTATACCTTCTATTGAAGAAGTGCTTTAGGCAAAAACATTAAGGGACCCCAGAATGGCAACAAAGAGGCTTTTTATTAAAAAAAATAATAAAAGCTAAATATAGGCCTTCATACTTTCTAGGAATGTCCCTGGCCTAAAGTACCATCAGCTGATAGTGGAGTTCAGAACATAAATGGGTCCCCACATGAACCACCAAGAATTTTTTGGCAAGCAGGCACAAGAGGACTGTGAATGATGCTTGGCCTAGTAGTCTCCATGTCCAAGTAGAAGACCTTTAGAAGACTCCCTTGTTTGAGACCCTGGCTGGCTTACTGTAGCCTGTGTTTTTGTTCAATGGCCAACACTAAGCCCTCTTCTATAAAAGGTGCTTTACAAATCTACTCCTTTGTCAATATACCCTTGGACATGGGAAACATCCTTTTAAATCTTCTGACACTGAAGTGTGGTCCATAAACTTGTAGTATCCCTGGCCTAAGAACCTAATGGAAATGCAGGATCACAGGCCCCTTCCAGAGCAATTGGAGTGCAGGCCTGAGAACTGCTGTATCAACACAGAGGTTATTTTGAATGAGGTGAGATGGAGGTGAGAACAGCAGGCAGTAGGGAGTGATTTCTCCTGAAATTCTTTTTTTTTTTTGGGGGGGGGAGGTTTCAACAGGGTTTCTCTGTGTAGCCCTGGCTGTCCTGGACTCACTTTGTAGACCAGGCTAGACTTGAATTCACCGAGATCCACCTGTCCCTGCCTCCCAAGTGCTGGGATTAATGGTGTGTGCTATCACGCTCAAAAGTTACCAACAGTTGTGAACTGCCATGTGGGTGCTGGGATTTGAACCTGGGTCCTTTGGAAGAGCAGCCGGTGTTCTTAACTATTGAGCCATCTCTCCTGAAATTCTTTATTGTTAATTACTACAGTGTCCTAGTGCCACCATACCTTTCTAAAGAGCTGTATCCCTGCGGATGCCTTTGTCTCTAGAGTTCTGAGCAAAATGTGCTTTGCAGAATGTCGTCATATGTTGAGTTTCAGAGTCTTCAATTAAGAGACTGAAATCTGTATATTGAGATTAGTAAATCATCTAAATTGTAGAGTAATGTTTTCAAATGCTGCTTACAGAATTGACATTAAAGCCCATTTTCTTAGTTAAGAAATGCAATAATTTCCTCAACTCCTCCATCATTAGCCTTCTACAACTATAGTGCTGGCCTTTTTTTTCCCCCTTAAAGTCTGTGAATCCCAAAGAAGTGTTTCACTCTTTCCTCCATTATTATAGCCTCCTAGAAGTTATGTTCACATATTGGATTAAAAGCATAGCAATTAAAAAGTTAATGTGACTATACAGAAAAAGGAAAAGAGACTCCATTTTCATTTTCCTTTCTTTCTTTCTTTCTTTTTTTTTTTTTAAATAGTGTTAGGTAGTAAACCCTTGGGCCTAGAACAGAAGGCAGACATTGTACCTCTAGCGCTGACATTTTTAATTTCTGGTTGCAAACTTTTATGTAATTTGACTCAGACTGGGCATTGAAGTTTTAAAATGCACGTAAGGAACTAGGATACCATTGGCTCTCTTACCTAATGTCTTCGTTTTTCTTTCCACTTTGATCAAACTAGAAGCCGTAGAAGAGCTACCAGAAATGAGTGGGAAAACGGCCCGCCGCTTTTTCTTCAATTTAAGTTCTGTCCCCACTGACGAGCTTCTCACATCTGCAGAACTCCAGATTTTTCGGGAACAGACACAGGAAGCTTTGGGAAACAATAGTTTCCAGCACCGAATTAATATTTATGAAATTATAAAGCCTGCAACAGCCAGCTTGAAGTTTCCTGTAACCAGACTATTGGACACCAGGTTAGTGAATCAGAACACAAGTCAGTGGGAGAGCTTTGATGTCACTCCGGCTGTGATGCGGTGGACTGCACAGGGACACACCAACCATGGGTTTGTGGTAGAAGTGGCTCATTTAGAGGACAAGCCAGGTGTCTCCAAGAGACATGTGAGGATTAGCAGGTCTTTGCACCAAGATGAACACAGCTGGTCACAGATAAGGCCATTGCTAGTGACTTTTGGTCATGATGGAAAAGGACATCCACTCCACAAAAGAGAAAAAACGTCAAGCCAAACACAAACAACGGAAGCGCTTCAAGTCCAGCTGTAAGAGGCACCCTTTGTATGTGGACTTCAGCGACGTGGGGTGGAATGACTGGATCGTGGCCCCTCCAGGCTATCATGCCTTTTACTGCCATGGGGAATGTCCTTTTCCCCTGGCTGATCACCTGAACTCCACTAACCATGCCATAGTTCAGACGCTGGTGAACTCTGTGAACTCCAAAATCCCTAAGGCATGCTGCGTCCCTACCGAGCTCAGCGCAATCTCCATGTTGTATCTAGATGAGAACGAAAAGGTTGTGCTAAAAAACTATCAGGACATGGTTGTGGAGGGTTGTGGGTGTCGTTAGCACAGTAAAAATAAATAAATTTATATATATATTTTAGAAAAAGAAAAAAAAACCCTACCCCCCCAAAAAAAAGGAACAGCTGACACTTTAATATTTCCCAATGAAGACTTTATTTATGGAATGGAATGGAAAAAGACACAGCTATTTTGAAAATATATTTATATCTACGAAAAGAAGTTGGGAAAACAAATATTTTAATCAGAGAATTATTCCTTAAAGATTTAAAATGTATTTAGTTGTACATTTTATATGGGTTCAACTCCAGCACATGAAGTATAATGGTCAGAGTTATTTTGTATTTATTTACTATTATAACCACTTTTTAGGAAAAAAAATAGTTAATTTGTATTTATGTGTAATCGAAAGAAATATCGGGTTTGTATATAATTTTCCAAAAAACTGTAGTTGTTTTTCAGTTGTGTGTATTTAAGATGCGAAGTCTACATGGAAGGTTACTGGGCAAAGTGCTTGCACATTTGCTTTTTGTTTTTTGCAGCACTACTGTTAAAGTTCACAAGTTCAAGTCCAAAAAAAAAAAAATGGATAATTCACTCTGCCGACTTTCAAGATTATTATATTATTCAATACTCAGGAATGTTGCAGAGTGGGCATCCAATCTGTGAGAACTTTCACTCTTATTAGGGGGGGAATATTTGGATAAGAACCAGACATTACTGATCTGATAGAAAAGCTCTCGCTGCCCTCCTTGCAGAAAGAATAAAGCAGGACCCGTGGCAAACATTAGGAAAACTGTGACCATGTTGGGAAGTGATAAAGGTGTCTTGTTCTTTCTTAAACCTATGATCCCTTCCAGAGGGCTGATCTGGCCAAAGTACTAAATAAAATATAGTATTTCTTCTTTACTAACATTGTGGTCATATATATGTACAATTCATTTTCTTGTGGCCCTCAGAAAGAAGTGGGCATTGAGTTGTATTTTGTGTTCACCCCATTGGTAAGATCGTTCTTTATTCTCCAAAGCACCCAGTTTTCTACATTTGCCCAACACTCAGCAAAATAAAGCTGGACAGGACATGTTTTCTTCCTATACCCTGTTTTCTGACCTATCAGCTTGCTGTTCTTTCCAGGGATATGTGTTTGAACATATGTCTTCTAATGTTACACCTGCTTCAGATAATAAATATCAAAACCCTGTCATTTCATCTTCTAAAATCTAACCCATAAGAGCAAATGGTGCATTTGAAAGTGTTCACAATGTCTATCTATGTTTGCATTTTCATCTCTCAGGTGGATGATTCCAAGGTTGGGGGGGGGGCATGACTTAAATTGTTAGAGAATTCCTAGCAAACCCCACTTGCACCAGTGAGTTAGTAGTTTTCATAGGAGCAGGGGGAAAAAAGAGAGGGGAAGCAAAGCTTGAAGAACCCAAGGTAAAGTTCCAGAGATCTCCCATACAACAGAGGCCACAGTGCCAAAAAATTAGAGATCTGTGATCAGCTTCTCCAACACATATGCCAACTGGCCAGATGCCCAAAGAGTGTCAAAAGAGGCTCTGGAGAGTAAACCTCAGCAGTGCCATACCTTCAGTGCTCAGACTGGAAGTGAAGCCTAGGGCTTTGTGGCCATACTTGCAGACTGGGGCATCCACAGTGCTAATAACTGGTAATATTTCAGGTCAGTTTCTTAACGTGTGTCCCCTGTAGTCCTCCATCATTGGTGAAGCCCAGTTTTCACCTCCTCTCCCAATCCGTGCCTTAGAACTGAATTGGAAAGCAGTGTACTTGTAGTGGGATAGGCTGTTAAAATTAAAGTCTTCCCAGGTATTATCACTATGGGATGACCTTGAGCACCCTTACCCTCGGAAGCTTTGAGATTCTGAAGATCTTGTTTTAAATGAATACTCTGGTTATCTTCTAAAGCATTCTTCTTTATCCCTTTTGCTGTTGCTTTTGCAGAGGTAGAAACCACTAGGATATGGATAGCCACACCCTCCTTGCTTTCCTGTCGGTCTTTACTGTCTCTTGCCGTGGGTACTGGTAACAAACTACAAACTTAACATCTTAAAAACAAGAGTGAACCACGTTTTTCCATCTCCAAAGTCTCCAGATGGGAGTCGGAGTATTCAACAAGGATCCATTCTGTGCATGTTTTCTGATTCATTGGTTCTGATTTCCTTCACTAAATTACTTGTAGAACAGCAGGTCATGTGTGTGTGTTGCATATAATGTGTATGTGTTCTAATTTATGCATATATGTCTGAAGATTCTAGATGTTACATATGTAGATGGTAGCACTTTCAGTTTCCAATTACGGTCAGGGGCATTCTTACATAACCTGAGTGGTTCAGGTTTTCCTTCTATTTTTTTTTTTTTTTTTTTAGGATGATGAAAATTCGTCTGCACCATGAAAAATGCAACAAATCACCTAGCAAATTTCTGTTCAGTGGCTTACTGTTAAGATACTGATTCATTGGGTGTTAACATGCCATGCCCTCTACCCCCGCCCCCACTCACACACTTTTTGATTGAAAGGCTAAAGAGCTTTGCAGGAAAGAATGGTTAAAGCAAAAAAGAAAAGGTAGGGGATATAGGATGACCTAGGCCTAAGCCAGGACACCAGCATTAATCCTTTCTGTTGTGTATGTTGCAGTGGAAGGGACAGGTAGGATGAGATTAAGGGAAGGCACTCACATCTATTCAGGTAAATTGCACTTCCTTTTCCCTTCACCCTGCTGACATAAATTAGAGCCTTATGATATTCTCTAGGGCAGAATTTTCTGACCAGCTCCCTGTACTACAAACTTCAAAGTGAAGTTCTTTGAAAAAACTACCTAACTTGAGGGGCCAACGTTCGAAATAAAACTTCTTAGGCTTTTAGCATGCACCTCAATCATCAGGAATGCCTTGAGGAAAATAAAAACCTTGATGTGTGCGTGTGTATGTACAGCCCTTGTGGAAGAGTCAGGCTAAGTCATGATGCTTGTCCCTGTGGTCTGGGTGGGGCCTAAAGTCCTGAATTTCTAATGAGCTCCCAGGTGAACCTCTGGCTCCAAAGGGCTACAGTTTGAGTAGCAAGATTCTGTTGACAGTTGAAAACTCATAGCTACAGGAGCTGGTTCAAGTTCAGCCCCTTCGATAAAAATGAGTGTGTAAATGAAAAGAAACAGAACACAACACTGTGTTGCGTGGTATGTGAAATAGTGCCCTGCAGATTTTTGCCCCCAAAGACATTCTTTTCCCCTGCAAGATGACTGGCAATCTTGTGTTCTCACCACTCTTAGACATGAAAACACTTGGTTGCTTATCTTGTAAAATCTGCTCTGCTTGCTTGCTTGGGCATGCTGTAGTCAGTTCAGTCAGATACGTGTCAGTACATCTATACGTATGGGGGAGCAGGTGCAAGCCCTTAAAAATGCACTTTAAAAAACTTTTAACACTTAAGTCGGTGCACTGAGCTGAGCCTGTGTGATGTTAGTGCCAAGCAGCTGAGCTAAAGGTTTCTCTTTGAAGGCAGTGAGTAGATGTCATACGATTGAAGCATTTGTTTATGCTAAAATGATGCTAGATTTTCTTTTTTTTTTTTTTTAGGTTATAAGACAGTACACTGTATAACTTCACTGAGCCTAGAGGGTGGTGTAAGACTCCAAAGCTGGTATTTGAGATTTGATCTAATAGAAGCCAGAATTTTCTAGGCTGCAGTTGGCTTGGAATAAAGGGCTTACTTGAATGGGCTTAATCTAGAAAAAAACTGCAAAGAGGGTCAGCACAAAAATGACTTCCTGCCTTGGCTTGGCATTGGCACCTCTTGGTAGCAGAATGCCCTTTGGGGATTGAGGGTGGTTTGTGAAGCACCTTACTCAGCTCTCAGAAGACTTTTACAAGCAACTCTGATTTGAGTATTTGTTGAAGACGTGTTGGGATGAATAAATTCTTAATCTCACCAAGTCTTTTGTTGTGTAAGTCACATACACACACAGGCACACATCTGCATGCACTCACATAATGTGCACACACACAATCAGAAACCACACATACATGCACATCTCTGAGGGAATTTTACTTTGCTCCACTCTGGAGTCCGACTGCTGAAAGCAGAGCAGCTATTTTTGCCCACATGGGTTTATCATTTTGTTTAGGCCTCTAAACTTTGACTCGAGTCCCTCTGAGGTGCTAGACCAGACGCTGACTTTAACAGCACTTAAAAGCTCGTGTTTGCCTGTGCGCTGGGCCCCACGCCAGGGCATTGCCGGGAGTCCATTACTGCTTCAGTCTATTCTGATGAGGAGGTCTCCTAGCAAAGCCCCGATCTGCTCTCAGCTCTCCTCATAAGGAGCAGGACCTCATCTGGACCGAATTTACCCTGGAACCGCTTGGCCACAACACTATGAGAGAATAATTATTGAACTATTTTACTGTACAACTATTTCCAAATTGTTGATTTTTTATTGATTTCAGGAGGCAAGCTAATTGCCCCATGGCAACTTGATGTTAACATTTAATGAAGATCAGGAAACAGAGTTTATGAAAAGCGTTTGTATAGTGACTGCAAAGCTTCAAGAACTGTTTTACACTTCCTGACGGTGCTGGGCCTCGCTTAATGGTTTGTTTTTATTGCTTAAGAGTGTAAACCTTGCTTTAGCCCAGTGTGTGGAAACTATACTCTCATCCTGCGTTGCACGTTTTCTTGTTGCTTTTTCCTTGCTCCCCAAGTCCTTTCCTGCCACCTACAATCAAGATTTTCTCTTCTTTGTATGCAAGCAAGTATCTATCTAAACATTGGTGATACCACACAGGTACACAAGTACACATACATAGCCTCATGAACTGAATGTATTGCTTCACTGTATTCGGGTGGAGTTTCTGTTCAGCGCTTGGTTGCTAGACAACCAAGCAGACAAAATTTGGCGATTCAAAAGGCATTTTTAAAGACGCCAAATTTGGGCCGCTGAACTCTTTTATCCCTGTCTTTACGTAGAAGGTGTGGGTTTCTTACGAAGATCCCCTTGTCTTTTATTGAGTAGATACTGACTGGTAGAAGAGTAGTGTGTGGTGTGTGTGTATGTGTGTGGGGGGGTGTCTACAATGTTCATGTGTTTACACATGTGTGCACATCCTCGTGGATGTTAACATCCAGCATTCCACTCAAAGCTCTGGGCCTTGTATTTTGCAGAAAGATTTCTCATGCAAGCTGGTTCTCATCAGTTTAGCTAGGCTGTCTGCCAGCAAGCCCCAGGGACCCTCCTGCTCCCACCCCTGTGCACCCCCAGTACTGGGGTTACAGACACATGCCCCCCATGTCCTGATATTTTTAACTGTGGGTGCTGAAGATCTGAACTGAGCACTTTATTGACCGAGCCATCTCCCTAACCCAGAAGAGTTTTTTTGAAGTCTGGCTCTTACATGATTATCTGTCTGAGAGTTTTCCTAACTGTTGTTCCCATTTGCTGGAACTTGCTTCTCACCTGGAAGCTAACTTGGTTTCTGAGGGTGTGTTTTAAATCACTAGTAAAGTTGAGCTACAGCTCAAATCTCCCTTGCTTGTTTCAAAGTAAGGGAAAGATTCCTTTCGGAGGCAATGTTCAGAAGCACACAGGCTGAGTGTGGAGAGCACTGTCTCCAGGAAGCCACCCCAAGCTTTCTTCTGGAAGATAGTATTGAAAATGTTTCCTAAAACCCAATTTTAAATCAAAGTAATTTTCTGATTTCTGCAACGTGCTCCAGGAGCGTGTTGTAAAGTCAGGATCTTTATAGATCAGCCAAGTTGGACTTGTGTTCACAAGTTCACTCACATGCGCACACACTTGGCAGCTGATGGGCTGAGATTTTTCTTCCTCTCTACTCTCTGACTTGCAGCGGCTGCTCTGGCTCCTCTCTTTGTGGGGTTCCCTGGGCTGGAATGTAGTCAAATCCATGGAAAATTTAAACCACTTTCCTGATCCATTTACAGGCAGGATTTCCTGGCATGGGGATCAAGGAGGAAGGACTGAGGTTGGTTCATCACAAACTGGCTTGGAAATCAGAATCATTTGAAGCACATCTGGCTTTTAGAGAGAAATTTGACAAACCAGTCTCTGATAGAGAAACCTCACCATCTGACTTTCTCCAGTAAGCCTGCCGTTCTCTAAGGCATATCAGTATGAAAAAATAAGTGTGTTTAAGCACTGAGACACCGAGGATGAACTGGGAAACAAACAACAGTGATCCATAGGGGAGAAATAAACAAAAATAGAAATAACAGTCTTTAGTTGAAAATTCCTAACATCCAACATTCTCTAATTTCATCAGATTCAGCCAGGCCGGACAGTAGAAAATGGAAAGGACTGTATAAAATAAGCAAAGTTTGTGGTTTAAATATAAATATATATGTATATGTACTTTAGACAAATATTACACATGTATTTAAATATTCATGAATTCATGCAAATTTCCGGGGTGGAACTATTCTAAATGGCACCACAGTATAGAACTGCATTAGTGCTGCTGGTGGCATTCTGTCTTTCCTGTGTAGAGAAGGTCTCAGAGGATAGTTTCTTCTTTGTTAAACTTCAGATAAAGAACAGTTCTCATTCAAAAGAGAGCTGTGATGAATCACAGTAAAATTTAGGCCACAAACATGACTAGCATGACTGAATTCTAGTAATATAAAGTTATCCAAAAGAATAAATTAGTAAAGAGATTTAAATTTCTGGTCAGCACTATGAAAACATGGATGTAGGTTAATAGTTATGATTTTCCCCAATTACTCTAATGATGGTGCCGATATATCCTCATTTGGATTACATGGGAAGGAAGATTCTTAGAAGAACAATATATGTCCATAAGAAAACCCTCACACCAAATTGTGCTGTGTTTATTGTAAATTAGATAACAGACATAGAGCATCTCCATATATTTCGTTGGTTGTCCAGTGTGAATACATCCACAGATTTGACTCTGTGTCTTGTTGCTACTTCCTCCAGCTTATCTTTTTCCTTACAAATGCTGTAGGCCTCGTCACAGCTGTTTCTACCTTTGATATTTCTTTAGTCTTAATTAGTCATAGTTACAATCTGCATGATGGAAGAAAGGGAAAAAAGAGAGAAAGAACTAAAGGTTGATATGTCTAGATTACTCTGGCCAGAAACACTTACTGAAAAGGAAAATATAAATCTGGACTGATACACAAGTTTCAGCTATTACATTTTGCAGAAATATGTCATTAGTTGGCTGTTTTATCGGATCATGAGTGAGCTCCAATACACTTTTTTTCTCTGTTAGGAGTGCTTAACAATCATTTTAATAGGATACAGTCAGACTGAAACCAGGATGATGGCAGCATGCTCTTTGTACCACCCAATCTTTGGTACACTTGCAAGTTCATGAAGATAACATTTTTGAGAATGTGGCATAAGGGGCTGGAGAGAGAGCTCAGCAGTTAAGAGCACTGGCTGTTCTTCCAAAGGATCCGGGTTCAAATCCCAGCACCGACATGACAGTTCACAGCTGTCTGTAATTGCTGGGCTTGGTGGCCCATGCCTTTACTCCCAGAACTTGGGAGGCTGAGGCAGGTAGATCTCTGTGGTCTGTAGTTCAGGGCCAGCCTGGTCTACCAAGTGAATTCAGGACAGTCATGGATACATAGAGAAAATCTGTCTCAAAAAAAACCAAAACCCAAATGAAAACCAAGCCAAAAGCAATGTGACATGATGGAGGAACACAGAAGGTATTGCTAGATGATCGTATAACACATTTGGGTACATTCTCAAAGCATACTAGACAGTGTGCATGAAGTTCCCATATCCAGAGTCATGAAGGGTCAGATACTGCAAGTGCAACACTGTTACTAATCTTGAAAAATGAATGAAGGCACGCTGAAGGGCAGGGACTAGAGGCCAGTCCTGTTATTATGTAATGTTCCTAGAAAATTCACAAGGTGGAATTTTAATTCCAGTGGTGACAAAATTATAACCTTTCTCCATGACATCTATGGCCAATGGCATGCTTTGGAAATCTGCACACCCAGTAGGCAATGTTTCCCATACAGGGGATCCCTGTTTAGTTGCCATAGAAAGAAATTATTCTCTGGAATCTTGTCCCCAAATCTAATGAGATCCCTACTAAGGACTGTGTTTGTAATCTTCCTGTTTGTATTTTACACTAAGGCATCTCAATTCTCTCTCTCTCTCTCTCTCTCTCTCTCTCTCTTTCTCTCTTTCCCTCTCTCTCTCCCTCCTTCCTCTCTTTCACTTCCACCCTCCCTCCATCCCTCTCTCCCTCTTTCTCTTTTGTTCTCCCTGCTCCCATGCCTGGGCCATATGTGGAGATAAGGAGCTGGAGAAGTCAGCTTACAGGTAGAGAGATTTTCTGTGTCATCCCAGATTAAGGGTGTGTTGAAGGTACTTGAAACTGTGCTGAAGGTCTCTTTGAACAAAGAACAAGATTCTACCATGGTTTTGTCTTTTTCCAGGGTGATGGGACTGAATTTGTGGGAGAAATAATTTCACTGAGCTCCCTCTTGAAAATACTCATAGTGATGGAGAAATTACTTACCTACCATCTCTGCAACAAGACCAACAGTTAGGGAGAGGAGCTGCTTTAATGGAAGGCACTGGCAGTCACTTAACTCCATGGAATAAGTGTGTCCCATAGATCAAATGAGTTTCTGCAAAGTGGAGTACTCATTTTACACAGACCACAGTGTGTGTGTGTGTGTGTGTGTGTGTGTGTGTGTGTGTGTGTGTCTGCTCACAGCAGATGGAGCGTATGTACAGACCAGTTTATACACAGACCAGAACGTGTGCACATAAGAATGAATGTGCTGCAGAGAAAAATGAGACTGTACAGAGAACAGCAAAGGTGCACAGAGGTGTGAGTGTGGGCAGAGCAGAATGGGTGTGTGCGGTCAACGCACAGAGCAGACTCCATGGCTGCACAGTAGAACTGGCCCAGAGTGGAGTGAGTGTGCACAGAAAGACCAGAGGACTCACGAAGAAAAATGTACACAGAATGAAGTGCCTCAACATCCTAGCTAGAGGCAGTGATTCACTCGATTTTAATTTTGATGGTAGCATTTTTCTTCTGACTCACTGACAATTTAATGCAAAATTAAAAGGTTGAAACTGTTCTCTACTTTTCAGGAACTTTCACACTCACCAGGTAGAAGACATGCTTTTCCTTTGAAAGGGAAGATGCACTAACACTTCATTAAATTGCAAAGCACAGAGGCACAGAGGTCAGCTTTCTGCTTCTCTCCACTCCTGCCAGCACTTCTGTAGCAGCTGACATTCCCCAACTCTCTAATGTTGCCTGTTAGCCTGCTTGCTTTATCTTAAAGGTTTCTCTTATCTTGCACTGAGCAGTAAACACTGTCATTTACCTCCTCCGACCTTTGTTGTGACATTGCTAAGGGGTTAATCCTTCTCATGCTTGTATTATGAGTCTGATCGTACCTCTTGCTTTACAGAGGGTACTGTAGGAATTCTGAATAATTGGGAAAGAAAGATGTGTTGCCACAAGGATAAAAACAGACACTGTTGTACACACACAAACACACACATTTTCTCATTAAGAGGACAATGTGAAGTGAAGTTGCCAATTTACAGCTAAAATAATTGCTGTTATTTTATGATAGGTGATTCTTATGGGAAAGACTACAGTGAATTAATGAGATACAAGATTCATCTAACAGCTTCAGTTTCACAATGTTGACAGCTGTATATAAGAATAAGTTCACTGAAGTGGCGCTTAGTAACTTTATTGAACAGTCACAGGTTTTTAAAATCAATTTTAAAATTAATGACTGATGGAGTTTTCAAAAGCAGTCCTGATATTTTCTTATGAAGTTTTCATTTCTGTCTTTATTACTCTGCTGAGGAAGGCATATTATACTGAGGAAGCACACTACTATGCCGAGGTTTCTGCATGTGGTACCCTCTCACCACCATCTATTCCTCTTCCTGTTTTGTCCCCCAGGCAAAGGCATTGTGGGGAAGAAAAGAACGTTAGAGACAGTTCTCTGGGTCCAATATCCACCAACATGCGCAAATCAGTTGTGAAGTCTGTCTCTAACCATTTAACACTGAAACAAAGTGTATGATTTTGTGCAAGATATAAGCAGAAACGCACTGTCCAATAAAGCTGCCAGTACCCATTGAGACAATGAAAGCCTGGTAGTATGTCTAATTGAAATGGCAATGTGTTGTAATTTTGAATATGTTATTGATTTCATGGTTAGTAAGAAAAAAGAAAAGAGGGAAAGATCATATAAATAATTGCCATGTTTCTTAGACATATATATGTATATACATATCAAGGTTGAATAAAATTATTTCAAATTTTATTTCATTATTTTTTGATGTAGTAGAAAAATGTTAAATGTTTGTATTACTACAATTTACATTTCAACTGGATAATGATAGTTTAGAACAGTACATTGGAGTGGATTCACATTACTCAAATCCACTTCCTGGGTGATGGAATTTCTCAGGCCATGGGGATCTGTTTCAGCTTCAGTTCAGAGTTCATCTGGAAGTTGGTGGTCAGGGCAGGAACCGGGATGCAGGAATTGAAGCAGAGACCATAAAGGAATGCTGCTGGCTGGCTTGCATCTCATGGCTTGATCAGCTTGTTTTCTTAGATAATCCAGGACCACCAGTCCACGGTTGGTACCACCCACAGTGGGCTGATCCCTTCCACAGCAATCATTAACCAAGAAAAGGCTCCAAAGACTTGCCTGGGGGCAATCTGGTGGAGACAGTTCCTCAGTTGAGATCCCCTCTTCCCTACTATGTCTAGGTTTGGGTCGAGTTGACAAAAAACAACCATCCCAAAGGGGAACACTAAATGAATAATTGGACTTTGCCTGTTTGCATCAGGCAGTTATTACTGTGAAATAAATCACTGCAAATAGTGACTTAAAATGGCACATTTTAAATTTTAAATTTTGTGTAGTTTCTGTGGGCTGGGAATTCAGGAATGACTTAGCCAAGTGATGTTGCCTCAGTCTTTCAGGGTACTGCAGCCAAGCTTTCAGCCAGTGATAAAGTCATTTGAAGGGTTGACTGCAACCAAAGGACTCTCTTCTCAAATGGCTCACTCACATCTGTTCTGTCCTCCTTGAATTTACCTATCTGGCTACTTGGATATCTTCACAGCATGACAAAACAAGGAGGAAGCCAAACTGAATGGTTGATGTCATAGGTGTCATTGTTTCTACTTTGCTTCATTCATTAGGAATGAATGCCCAGCCTCTAGGGAAAGGAGAGGATAGGTAATAAGCTCCATTCAGAAAGCAAACCACCCAGGCATATATATGCATTTTACAAAACTATATATGGGTACTACCTTAAAGACCCAAAACAGAACAAAGCAAAAAAAAAATCAAAACCCAAAACAAAACAAAAACAAACAAGCAAACAAACAAAAACCCGAAAAAAAACAAAAACAAAACACCAAACTCATTCTGTAGGAGAATGAGCTAAGAACTTTGGTGTGCTCCCTAGAGAGAATCTTTTGATCCTTTGTGAGTCTGAGAAGTGAAATCTCTACTTAGCCTCCACAATTGTTAGAACTAAGAGTTATGATAGTTTTCCCATCCTTAACCATAATTCTTTGTGATTTATAGGGCAGGTCATCCTCGAGGAATTCTAACTCTGTTTTTTGTTTTCCCAAGAACAGGGACTGCCAAAAGCGAAGGATAGCAGAACAGACGAAAGGAAGCACTGGTGCTGAAGGAGCCAGCAAGGCTGGGGAGCAAGTCCTGAATGGTTGATGTCTTCTCTACCATAGCAAATCATCCTCGCCCTCTACTCTATTTTTTCGTTTGTTTGTTTTTTGTTTTGTTCCTGGGACTTTTAATGAGGGAAAGGTTCCTATAGATTGAAGGATGCATACTAAATATCTGTTATTTTCCTGTTCTGCTGTCCTGGGATAGCAGGTAGGGAATTTTGTAGCTACCTGAAGTACCTGGCCTTTCTTATCCATAGCCCTTTGGTCTGAAGGAAGCATCTCTGGCTACAGAACACTGATTCAGGGAGTCTTTATGGCATTCAAAGCTATCCTCTAGGTTGTCTTTTCTTGCAGGCACGTGAACACTTTATGAAGCCTTTTGTAGACAGCTGGCCAGTTAAATGTCTGCTTCTCCCCCAGTGGCCATTCGTAGAGTTCTCCATCTCCCAGACAAAAAGCATGTGGTTCCGTGACTACTTCTCAGCCCATTCTATTGCAGGTAACAGGAAGTGAGTGTGGAGGATTACTTCTGTTTCCCTATACACATAAATAAAAGAGCACCAATAACTTGAATGAAACTGATTCTACATATTTTTTGAGACTAAAGATAAGAGAAATAGAAATCAACAAACTGTTAAGATCTGTGTTAAATATTTTAAGTTCAAACAAAAATAATCATAGAATGTCTTCATATATCATGAAGGAATATTCAGGGTTGAATTTTACTATGTTAGGAATTGGGTGCCAATTTGTCTTTTGAAATAAAATTATTCTTATATCAATTCGTTACAAATATTCATTCACTAAACTACTTCTTAAAACCTACCTAAAAATAGGTCCAGTGTGCTGCCCTGGGTGTTGTAGTTTAGGGTCTGTAGTGAAGATGTGAATTTCTGTAAAAGTGACATCTTAGTGGAGTAGAGGGTGTAAGGGAAGGTTGGGAAGCAAGCAGAGCCATGCTATATCCCTCTGCCAGTCTAAAATTATTTAAGCTTCTAAAAAGGGGGGATTGTAAGGGAAGTTAGATTAATATAAATTAGATTTATATTAATATATATTTATATAATTTATATGAATATCTAGGGGCTTCTGATACAGTCTCAATATGGGGCATGAATATTAACTTGGCTGTGGGCAATTGGCGTAGCAGTATATGGACTAAAAACAAGGTTTATGGCCTGGCATTGTTTTCAGCTGCTAATAGCTTTATGAAGTGGACAGAGCCCAGATTAGGCTGAAGCCAGGTGAAACAACCAGAGACCCTATTTAAGGATAAAGTGGGTGGAGCCCAAGAGCTCCCATGCTAGAGAGTTCCCACACTACAGACTAGGAGAGGCAAGGCAGCTTGTATCTGATGGAGAAAATGCTGGTGGACTAAAAAGCTGATCTCAAACAGAGCTGAAAAGTTACAACCAGCTCTCCTTGAGGCAGAAAGAAGCTGGTGAGCAGAGAAGGCCTCAGCAATGCAGCAAAAGGCCAAGGACTAAACCCTGTGGCACAGCATTTGCCTAGAGACATTCGACCAGTTCAAACAGTGGCCTGAATGGAACTGTGGTCAGCCTCAAAGACTGAGGCAGAGTGGCTGAGTGGCTGATACAAACTGAATAAGTTGGCTTACGAACAGCTGAGGCCTTCCAGAGAGAAGAAAGCTTTAAGCCTCATTTAAGGTGAACCTGCCATAGCCAATTTACCCTAAAGGACCTACGTCGAGATATTCCTGAAGAAAGACTGTTGACCAAGTGCCTTAAAGACTGTGTTCCTGACAACTGAGGACCTGCCTCAGGGACTGTATCCTTCTAAAAGGTTAGGATTAGTTGTTAGATAATAGCTGTTACAGTTATTAATAGGCTTAGTTGTTAGGTAACAGGGGTTATAGTCATTCTTAGGGCTATTAGTTAGGTGATTGTTTATATTTATTATAAGTGCATACAGTTATTAATAAATACATATTAGATAATTAAAAAGATTCATCTTCAGGGGGAGGAATGGGGATGAGATTAAACACATTTAAATTGGATAATATTTTTTAAGTGCCAAAGTGATACATGAAGAATAGATTGGAGAAGGAAAGGGAAAGTGAAGAATAATGGAGAGTCTGTGTGAGGAATGATTCTAAATGCCCACTAAATGACCTGACTGAGTGTCTTGCCCTTCCATTTGAGGCCAGTAGGCCTGTAAATATGATGAAATAAAATCTGTCGAATTTGAGTTGATTAAGAGGAAATTACCTTGAGTAGCATGACCTATCATGTGAAGCATGTGTAAGAGGGTAGCAGAGAAAGCGCCCCCGTTAGCTGAGAAGACACCAAACAGCAGTCTGATGGTAGTGGACCAGGTGGCTAGGAATTGTATAGGTTGGGAAATTGCTAGCCAGTAGCTGACAACAAAGCAGAGACTTCAACTCATGAGAAAATAAACACCAATGACAATCAGTATGTTCAAATAATGACGGTGATGCAGGTGAAGTTACAGTCGCAGTGATCACTCTGATGAGGCTCCAACCAACCTGGACTTCCATGCCAGGAAAGTGAGGAGGTAATAAATTTATGTTACTTTATGTCATTGGGTTGTCATTCTATAGACAATGAAAGAATCAGCTATTATGGTATTTGAGGTAAGGAAGAAAGAGAGCAATAAATAGAGATCTGCTTCGTAAGTATATCTGACATTATGGGCTGATGGGTTAAATATTGTTGGAGGAGAAGGAAGAAGCAAAATTCAAGCAACTTCATGTCTAGTGGGGCAATTTGTTTAGGAAGGGAAATATGGAGAAAGAACACATTTCTAAATTCAGTATTAAATCTGTTACACTTCTGTGGCTGTGATAAACCACGACCAAAATGGACTTACTGGAAGAAGAATTTACTTGCACTTTATGGTCCCAGTAGTTTAGAGTCCACTGTGACAGGGCAAGGCGGCAGAGAAAGACACCTAGAGCTCACACCTGAACAGCAACAAGCAGCAGGCATGGCGGCAGGGAAAGACACCTAGAGCTCACACTTGAACCAAAAGCAAGAATCTGGAAAAGCTAACTGACGGTAGGCACAGATTTTTAATCTCAAAGCCTTCCTCCAGTGACCCCAGTGACATATTTCCTCCAGCAAGGCCAGCTCCAGTTCAACCACCTGGGAACCAAGAGTTTAACACATCCTATGGGGGACTTTCTTTCTCTCTCTTTCTTTTTTTTCTTTCTTTCTTTCTTTCTTTCTTTCTTTCTTTCTTTCTTTCTTTCTTTCTTTCTTTCTCTCTCTCTCTCTCTCTCTCTCTCTCTCTCTCTCTCTCTCTTGTTTCCTTCCTTCCTTCCTTCTTTTTTCTTTTCTTTTCTTTCTTTCTTTTTTTTTGAGACTGAGTTTCCCTGTGTATCCCTGGCTGTCCTGAACTCACTTTATAGACCAGGCTAACCTTCAAATCACAGAGATCTGCCTGCTTCTGCTTCCTGAGTGCTGGGATTAAAGGTGTGCACCACCATAACCAGCATATAGGGGATATTCTTTTTTTTTTAAATACTTTATTTTTTTTCTTCAAGTTACATCTCAGTAACAAACCCCTCCCTATTCCCCCTTCCTATCCCACCCTTCCACCCTCTTCCCCCCAGAAGTTTCCCCTTTCAGTCCAACAGATGGTTCCTTCTCTTATAACAGTAAGTATTATACAAAACAACAGATATAAATATGCCACATTTATGAGAGTTAAATGGCCCAATATACCTTCCCAATGTCCAGTTTATACATATTTGGCCCCTGACTTTAACCTTCTACTATCTAACCAACTCCATGAGTTTAAAGGTCTATATGTGACTCAACATTCATACTATCTTGCAACACACTTTTAAGAGTATCTTCTTAGATCTATAACACCCTCTTGATTCCTAAACAGTTCAAAATTTAACTATGAGACTCTAGCTGTCTATTCTTCAACCACCTCAGAGACCTGAGAGGGATAAATATATTTGCTCATATAGGAAGTGCAGGGCCTGCAGCTTCCAAAACTAAGAAAGAACACACCAATGACTGCCTGGACAGTTCCCATTTTCTCTCCATACATTCCAGCATCAATCTTCAGCCTTTGGGTCCTGTTTCTCTGACAGACATTTGTTGTAGAGCAGGGATTATGAAGGACTTACCTACCCTGTCTTGGCAGAGTTAGGCTGTCGACTTCCCTGCTACCAAGATTTGTCCTTTCTGGACAGCAGTCTGTCTGCAGTTGGTGCAAGGGGTTTTTTCATGCCAAGAGAAAGGCTTGCCACTAATTCAGCCATCTTACAGTGGAGGTTCTTCGATGCTTATCTTCTACTTGAAGTAGAATAGGGGGTGCTGTCAGGCGCTGATATGTCTCGATATCAAAAAAAAATCTTGATTTAAGATAACATCTTTGAATGCCATATTCTGCAGATCTCTAGGGGTTTTTGAAGATGCCCTATCCATCTCTTGTATTTAGATAATCAAATGTTGCTTGTCTCTTAGCAACTTGATTACTGGGTAGTTTAGAGAATATCTGTGATAGACTGTCATAGTAGCTAACAAAGTGACATGTTTGCATGACTAGGAGTTTGTTTTAACTATCCTAGACCGTTTTAGACGGTTGGTATCAAGAGGTCAGAGCTTCACATTTTATTTTTAAGTATCTCTAGGTATGATACCATTGGGAAGCGTTACCTTTAAATTTGTATCAATATACAAAGATCTATTCAATTGTGGTTAAATATACTCTTAATTATGTATCAATATACCAAGATCAATGCCTATGTAGCCCAATATAATCTTAATATTACATCCATATGCAAGGGTCAATACCATTGTGGCCAACTATAATCTTAATTTTGTATCAATATACAAAAATCAATACCGATGTAATCCAATACAATCTTATTTTTGCACAATAAACAATGGTCAATACCACTTTAGCCAAATAAACTACTATTTTGTATCAATATACAAAGGTATAAGGGCATATTCAATAATCTGCCCTTTCTTCTTGGACCTTCCTGTGCTATGTCTATATCTCATTTTTCTCAAGCCCATGCACTCCTACATAGGAGAGGAAGAAGGATACAGAAAAGGAAAAGTAGGAATTCCCTGGGGCTAACCTCCAAAACCCATTAAGACAGGACCATTTATCAGCTTGTAGTCTCTTCCCCTACATAACAGAGTTTTCAGTTATCCTTCAAATAACCAAAAAGAAGGGCAGAGAAACACCCTCCCCACCCTCTGGGCATGGGACGTAGCTCTCTTAAAGTGACTTCCTGCTGATTTGGGTCGTAGTAGACCTGTTTGGAGCCCCAACCCAAATGGGAAAAATGATTAAAAATGTTAGTACACTCCTTTTATGTTCAGTCCTTCTGTTCTCAGCTGTTTAGATGACCTAAGGGGTTTGTAGGCAGAAGCTGATCTTGCAGGCTTCACTGAGGTTCCTGCCAGGGCATTGTGTAGAGCTGAGCAGTCCCAGTGACATTGGATTGCTGTGGTGGTTGCAGGCCCCCGATATAGACAGCTATTGAGGAAGTCTGCCAGGCAGAATCAACTGGGTCACTCGTCCTCCTTGGTGCCTGATTCTGCTCTCTGCTGAGGATTCCACTGTCCAGCCATCCCCGGGCTCCCCTAATGGACGCTTCGATTCTCCTGGAATGATAAGAACAGAGTAGGGGATATTCTTATTCAAACCATTATAAGTCTGGATGTGTCAAAATTGAGATAAGATGGATGTGCAACAAGATTATTGGTGAGCAGTAAGTGGCTATATGAGACTTGAACTCAGAGGAAAATTCTAGATTAGGAATACAATGTGTGTGTATGTCTGTGTGTGTATACACACATGAGATATATATATATATATAATGTAGTGTGTGTATGTGTACTGTGTTTATGCATTTGCATATGAATATATGTATACTCATGTATATCTGTGTATATATATCTGTGTATATATGTGTATGTATGGGTATCCATCTATGTTTGTGGGTATTCGTATATATGTGTATGTTTGTCTATATGGGTATACATGCATATATATGTGTTTAAGTATGTATATGGTTTATTATGTAATGGTAACTCATGAACATATGCTAAGAAAAAATTGATAGCAGAGAAGAGAAAGCTTTTCAAACAGAGCTATGTCTCTGAAAATTTTGGGGGAGCTGGATCCAGAATAGATAAAAGAAACATTGGCTTTTCTCCAGGTGAAACTAGGAAACAAGAATGTGAACATACCCTGGGCAGTGGTGGTGCATTCCTTTAATCCCAGCACTCAGGAGGCAGAAACAGGAGGTTCTCTGTGAGTTCAAGGGCAGCATGGTCTATAAAGTGATTCCAGGACAATGAAGGCTACAAAGAGAAAGCCTGTCTCAAAAAACAAAACAAAACAAGATAACAAACAAAATGTGGACATACGATCCTTAGAGATCTGAGTGTTTGTAGCCAAGACTTCTGCACATGGCTATGACTTATAGCATCACAGTACAATTGTAAGCCCTGGAATGTGGCATTAGTGTATATATGTGACTTCCTCTAGATGCTGGCTGTGTGTTGAGATCTATGTGAATGTCATTGCAAGTCAAGGGCTCCCCTCACCACAAAGACACCAAGATCCCTAAGCCCCTGCACCCAGAAACCTGTTTTCCATTTATAGCTTAATTATTTAGAAAATGTTATATGAATGGAAACAAGGAGTGCCTGAACTTTTCAACTGCCGTTTTTCACTATACCTGGTCCTTTGGAGGAGATACCTGTGTCTTGCAGTAGCTGGTGGCCAACTAGTGTTCCATTAAGTAACTGTGTCATAGTTTAACCATTCCTCTGAGTAATTCCAATTGAGTAACTGTGAATAAAAATGTTATAAAAATATAACTCTATATTGATAGAAAGCACTGGAATTTGATATGAATGTGCATTTCATTTTTCTGGAATAAATGTTGGATCACATAGTATGATCATCTTTTGGTTTTGGTATGAAAGGACCACATTCTTTTCTAGAGCAGCTCTATAATATTCTCTCTCTCCTTGACATCTTTTGGTATTATAATTTTTCTTCAATTTCAGCTGCACTGAAAGTTGTGTACTATTCTTTGAAACTGAGAACTAGAAAAAGTTTAATTATTTATTTTTATCTATTAATAATTTCATTCATGAATACAGTATTTATACCATTTCTATTCATCTCTCTCCCTACTCTAACTCCTGTCATGTCTCCTATTCCCTTGCAAACTTAAAATCTCATCCTCTATAATTATTATTGTTACACACACACACACACACACACACACACACACACACAAAACCTACTAGTCCAGTTTAGGTTGCTCTTATGCACATGGGTGTAGGGCTGACTAATTGGTATTATATAACATATCAGGGGGTGCATCCCTGAAGAATATGAGTTCTCCCTCTCTCAGCAGCTACTGATCGTCAAAAGGTCTTTATTTAGGAATTGGGCCTTATCAATTTTCCCCTGATCATCTTGGTATGTCCACTAGTATTGTCATTATTTAGGTCCTGTTTAGGCTACCATATTGTTGAGATTTCTTAGTCATAGCTTCCCTCTAATACACAGAAGACACTATTTAGTAGCAGGTATCCTGGTCCTGTGGCTCTCACAATCTTTCCATCTCTCCTCTTCCACTGTGTCCCTTGAGTCTTAGGTGTATAGGTTGCATCATAGATGTAACAACTGGGGCTAGAAATCCCATAGTCACTTATTCTCTGCATTTTACCAGCTGGGGTTTTCTATAGTAGTCCCCATCTGCTATAAAAAGAAGTTTTTAGATGAGGGTTGTGATATAAACTTATCTATAGATATAGTATAATAATTTAGATTACAACTTGGAATTATATTGTTTTAGGAAAACAACAGTAGAAGGTTCTCCTCTAACATCTATGGCCTCTCTAGGCATGAGTAGTTGGGGTAGGTTCTCCTCTAACATCTATGGCCTCTCTAGGCAT
>CAJQZJ010033945.1:191577-208034 GCA_907164525.1 Lophiomys imhausi
CTATCTATCTATCTATCTATCTATCTATCTACCTACCTACCTACCTACCTATCTACCTACCTACCTACCTATCTATCTATCTATCTATCTATCTATCTATCTATCTATCTATCTATCTAATTTGTCATTTATCCATTGCCCAGGGATTTTAGTTGTACTTGAAAAGGGCAAAGATAGCAACTGTCTCTTCCTAGAAACAGAAGTACCAGCTGATGAGTTTTATTCAGTCTCTAAATGCCCTAACAAATCCTCACATCAAAGGTAATTCATTATTTCAGTTTTCTAGAGGGAAAATTTGAGACACTTACAGGCAATTTACTTGATCAAAGTTTCTTAGAAATGCAACCTTGGCTTCCAGTAAAACCTTGGAATTTTAGCAGTTACTTTCCTTCAATTTCCCTGCCTCCACATTTCTTAAAAAAAAAAAAAGAAAGAAAAGAAAAGAAAACTGAGTGGCGGGGGAGGGGAGGAATAGTTACAGACAGAGGAGGCTGAAATAACCACTTTTCAACATGGAAGGAGTGTCAACAAATACTAAACAAAGTTCTCTGAACATTGAAATGTTAATTTTTACAAGTTGATTATACTATTTTCTTAACTATAGAGTCGCTGAGAAATGAATGGTTCACTCACAGTGTGTGGGTAAACGAAGCAGCAAGGTTCACTTTTAGTAATCTTTTGACAAGGATTTCCACAGACACTGTGGAAGAGGTCAGGAGTCACCTTCAGCCTGCCCTTTCCAACAGAAAACCTTCACCCCAGTGCATTGTCTCAGTGGCTTTCATTAAAAAGAAAGAAAAAGATGGGGAGCCACTCCCTTAGACCTCATTATAGTAGATTCTTAAGGGCTTGAGTGTTTCCAAATGCAAATGCTTAGTGTGTCAGTGGGAGCACTGGGAATGAAATTCTAAAAACAAATGTGTCTTGATACTGGGGGCTGAATTCCCAGGCCCTGTTTCTCTGTCTTAATTTCAGTCTTTAGCATTACTCTTCAAAGACACTTGTCTACGTCTAGACGTGGTGCGGAGAGGCCAGACTTCATAGGGATGAGTGGACTCTGTCTTTAGTGGTTCCTTCAGTGCCACTTTCATTCCATCCTATCATGTGAATTCAAGACTGTTATATATTTCAGGCAGGGAGGTTGGGCATAATTGCACGAGTTCTTTTAATGACTACAGAAGAATTGGAGAATGAAGGGAGAGCTTTTTGTTTCCAGTATGAGTCAGAGTTCCAGCCATCCAGGACTCCCCTGGGGACTTGAAGTTCCACGCCAGCTACCAACTGGTCAGTGCTCTCCTCTAGAGCCTCTGTCTGTAGGGCTGCGGACCTTGGTCTTCCCACAATGTCAACTCGGGAATATCAGCATCCCAATTGCTGAGGTGTGGGGGGAGTTGAGTCCTCCCAGCTGCAGAGCAGGCCCTACAGCAAGAGCTCTCAGCACTGTCTTGTTTGTTTGTATGTATGTTTTTTTGAGACAAGGTTTCTCTGTGTAGCCCTAGCTATCCTGGAACTCACTCTGTGGACCAGGATGGCCTTGAACTCACAGAGATCATACTATCTCTGCCTCCCGAGTACTGGGATTAGAGTGTGCCACCATGACTGCCCAGTCCTTCTCAGCACTGTCTTGTGTAAAGACCGCACGCAGCTCTCGGGGATCTCCATGGACATGGACCAGGGATCATAGGAACCTTACTTAATTGTGTTTCTTCTGCCTCAGGCATCTTCTGGATAAGAAGGGAGAGCTTTCTTTTCCTTTTCTCTAACTAGACAGTCTTACATAAACTACCTGGCCAGATAGGAATTTAGTCCTAGAAGCTTGGTAGGGCAGCATTAAGAAAGTACTTATAAATCTACAATCTAGCTTGCTTTCACTACCAAGAAGCTAATTACACCACCAAGAAATAGGTAGAAGTTATAAATGCATTTCTCCCTGGTGAGAGAAAGTGCTAAGAAAATAAAGAACCAGGAATAGCCTTCTGTTGGGGACTGAAGGACCATCTTACTTGCAGAGGGTACTGATCCCCAGCAGGTGACATGCAGGATGGAGATCAGGAAGCATTTAGTATCAGCTTCTAAAGGGTGACCATTACTTTCACAAACTCCAATAGAGCTACTTCACTGGATGTCAGGGTGGGCAAATGCCAGGGGTCACAAGCCTGTGGGTTTTGTTTTCTTTTAATACTGCAATTTTCTTTCTAGATGCCTCTTTCTAGATGAATATATGGGCTTCAGGAGGAAGTTTATCCAAGTTTCTTCCTTTTTTTTTCTTTTTTCTTCAAGACAGGCTTTCTCTGTGTATTCCTAGCTGTCCTGGACTCACTTTGTAGACCAGGCTAGCCTTGAACTTAAAGGGATCTGCCTGCCTCTGCTCCTGATTGCTGAGAATAAAGGCATGTGCCTCCATGACAGGCAACTACAGACAGCTGTGAACTGCCATGTGGGTGCTAGGATTTGAACCAGGGTCTTCTGGAAGAACAACAAGTGATCTTAACCGCTGAGCCATCTCCCCAGCCCCACAAACTTTTTCCTTATCTCTGTAGAATTCAGAGATATTGCTCACTGATGCATATGGTAATAAAGAAAAAGATAGAAAACTATTCTAGAAAAGAACTTAGAATTGAAAGTCCCTTAAAATTGTATTTTATTGTATCACTAATTTAATTGCTTATTTTTGAGACATAGTCTGATTATGTAGTCATGGCTGGCCTAGAACTCACTATGTAGATCTAGTTGTCAAGTAACTCACAGAGATCCACCTGCCTCTGTCTCCTGTGTTCTGGAATTAAAGTAATGCAGCACCACACCCAGCCTTATAATACTTTTGTGTTTTCTAACAAACTAAAGAGTATTACATCTCTGAAAGAGTATATCATTTCAATAGTCACACATGGACCTGCTACATTTTGAGTCTTCCTTATACCATTTTCTGTTTTCACTAGCATGCCACATAATCTTGTTCCATGAGAAGATGTGGCAAAAGGTAGCATAGCTTAAATGTACACTCACACATTCTGTAATTCTTGCCCATATCACTAACTTCAAAGGGTTGTGTGGTGGGGTTAGTGATAGCATTTAATAGCATAGGGATCTTCGAATAGCAAAGCCTGGACTTTAAGGTAAAAGATTTACGTCCTATGTGACATGTCCTTGGGTGACTTTTTTGATCATGGGACTTTGGGCAGGGCATGTACTGAGGCACCCACTGATATCCATGGCAACAGATTGCATGGTCTCCACCGCCTACTGCTCCTCCGCCCTCTGCAAGAAAAGCTATGAAGGGACACATTGCCTAGGGGCATGACTTGGAAGCTTGCAGAAGCTTCTGCCAAAAATCATGCTGCCAATTCATTATGACAGGTGAAGATATTTAAGTCAAGATTCACGTGGACAGAGTGCTCTCCTCCTCCTGTCTCACTCACCTTCCTCCTTGTCTTGCAGAGAAAATTGAATCACAGTCTTACCAGAGACTTCACCATCTTGTACCAACCTGCGGATCTGGGGACAGATTCTCCCTGGTATGCTGGAGAGTCTAGGCAGGGATTTGTCTCCCCTAGAGCCCAGGGTCTTTGGATTAGACAGAGTACTGAAGCAAGTCTCTTGTAGGCTTAAAGCATCTGAATGGTGAGCCCAAGCAACTTTTCATCTTGTAAATAATTGGACTCTATAAACTGTCTTAAGATCGAGATGTTAAGACTGAAAGATTTGATGAAGGCCAGCCATCCATAAGGATCCACACCCAGAGGAAAATATCCTTTTTTAAAAAAAATTATTTATTTATTGCTTCATGTTACATCTCCATCATAGTGTCCTCTTTCCACCCTTCCCAGTACCGCCCTCCCACCCTCTACCCCCTAACCCTTCCTTCCATCCACTCCTCTGGAGTGGGATGACCCTACATAACAGTCCCCTGCCCCAATTCAGCAGTCATATGAGGGCCAAAGCCTCCTCATACACTAGAGGCCTACAAGGCAGTTCCACCAGGGAAAAGTGTCTCAATGATAGGGAGAAACAAACAAACAAACAAACAAACAAACAAACAAACAAACAAAAAGTCTGTGTCCATGTTCCCTTTGGTGCATTGGTTGTAGTATAGATATCCTATATAGCTAAAATCTGACTATAAGTGAATAGATGTCATGTGAATCCTTCTGAGTCTAGGTTAGATCACTCAGGATGAGCTTCTCTAGTTCCATCCATTTGGCTGCAAATTGCATAATTTCATTGTTTCTGATAGCTGAGTAATATTCCATTGTGTAGATGTACCACAGTTTTTTAATCCATTCTTCAGTTGAGGGACATCTGGGTTGTTTCCAGTTTCTAGCTATTACAAATAAGGCTGCTATGTACATAGATGAGGAAACTTCTTTGTAATTCAGTGAGGAGTCATTTGGATGTATACCCAGAAGTGGTATGGCTGGGTCCTGAGGCAGAGCTATTCCAAGTTTTCTAAGATATCACCAGACTGACCTCTATAGTGGTTGCACAAGCCTGCACTCCCACCAGCCAGGGAGGAGGCTTCCCCTTTCTCCACACCCTCGCCAGCATGTGCTGTCATTTGAGCTTTTGATCTTAGCCATTCTGACAGGTGTGAGATGGAATCTTAGAGTTGTCTTGAGTTGCATTTCTCTGATGATTAAGGATGCTGAGCATTTCTTCAAGTGTCTCTTGGCCTTTAGGAATTCCTCCTTTGTGAATTCTGTGTTTAGCTCTTTTCCCCATTTTTTGATTGGATTATTTGGTTTCTTGGCATTTAATTTCTTGAGTTCTTTGTAAATTTTGGATATTAGCCCTTTGTCAGATGTGGGGTTGGTGAAGATTTTTTCTCAATCTGTAGGCTGCCATTTTGTTCAAATGACAGTGTCTTTTGCCTTACAGAAGCTTTTAAGTTTCATGAGGTTCCATTTATCGATTGTTGGTCTTAGGTCCTGAGCTGTTGGTGTTCTGTGCAGGAAGTTGTCACCTGTGCCAATGATTTGGAGGGTTTTTCCCACTTTCTTTTCTAGTAGATTTAGTGTGACCGGGCTTATGTTAAGGTCTTTGATCCACTTGGACTTAAGTTTTGTACAAGTGATAAGTATGGGTCTGATTACATTCTTTTACAAGTGAACAGCTTAGGACCTAAGACCAACAATCGAAAATATCCTTTGGAGAAACCTGAGGTTAGTGTTAAATGTTTGTATTATAGGTATTAGGGTATTATAGATTAGGTTTTAGAGTTAGGGTTTGGGATTTAGGATTTAGGAACTTTATAGACAATTGTTAGGTAATTGTTAAATATTAATAAATATATGTTTGATAAATAAAAATTTACTGTTACAGGTTTGTGCACTATTGAAGATCCATACACCTGATGCCTCAGTAAGGTTGCTATGCTGATCTCTTGTCCCTGTGTACCAAAGGAAGGGGTCTTTGCAGTTTCCTAGTTTTAGAGGGCAGGTATCTACTATATCATTCCTTTTAAGCGATCAGAATCTATTGCGTATTTTAAATGATACCGGAAAGGCTCATGGTTGATGAGCAATAGGGATGTCAGATAAGAAAGATGTGCTACCTGACTATGCATCAGTTTCCCAATTCCTTAAAATTCACCCAGTACTTATAGTATGTCTATTATTGGTTGGGTAGTAGTGTAGACCTTGGGCATTCTGTAGTAAATAAAAACCATGGAACTGGTAAGTGGCTCAGGAGGAAGCATTTGCTGTACAAGCATGAATACCTGAGTATGGGTCACAGCAATGAAAAGGCTGGGTGTCCACTCACAGGACTGCAACCCCAGCACTGTGGTGAGTGGAGATTGGAAACTAGGTCTCTAGGGTTTGCTGGCCAGCTTTAGACTCAGTGAGAAGTTGTTTCAGGAAAATAAGTAGGAGAGTGACGGAGCAGGCAGGACACAAGATAACTTTTCTAATCTATGCACAGGAACCCCACACATATGCTATTGTCACAAACCTTACAAGGCTTCTACATCTGCTCCATATTCTGTTTCTCTGTACTCAAAGGATGTACCATCTACATTGCTATGGGTGCTTGGTATGTAGAATCAGGGAAACTATCCCAGATTCCAGATCCTGTCTGTATTCTAACAAAGAATTCTAAGGGATCACATGCTATTGTGAATTTTTAAACCCTGGACAAATGGCAGTGGTGCCTGTTTAACATATCAAAGTGGACCTGGCCACCAGGATCTCCCAGCATCCTTCAGTCCCTACCTGTTTCAGGGTATGGCTGGAATACCTAGCCCTCTATCCTGAACTTTCCAGCCCAGGATTTGGGCTGCCCTTCCCCTAGAGGCTCTTCCCTATATAACTCAGACGTCTTGGTTGTCCACCCCCTTTTTATACCTTTGGCCTCCTGGTTACTTAACCTCATTCCCCTTTCTCTCCTTTCCCTTTCCCTCCCCTCTCTCCTCACATGGCTCAGGGTCAAGACCACTCTGGACTCTTTCAGATGTGTCTGCCTCTGGCTATGCTCTCCTACAAAACTATAATAAACTTTCTCTTCCACCATACCTAGGAGCAATCCATTCCTTCCCTTTTTATTTCTTTTTTTTCATTCAGTTATGTTGGAGAAAGGTCTTATATCTCCCTTTTTGAGGCATTTTCTAATTGGATAATAAAAGTGGCTGATGATCCTTTAGCTGGACAGAGAGAGAATAGGAAGGCGGGACTTCCTGGGAAGAAGAAACGGACCCTGGGAAGAGACAGAGGAAGCCCCCCCCCCCCCCCCGCCCCAGAACTTGAAAGCAGCAGGATGTCTGGGTGTGAGCTCCGTGAGCCCTGAGCAAGCCACATGGCAGGTTGAGAATAGTTGGTTGGGTTAACTTAGATTAGCTAGTTGAGAGTCAGCTAAGGACTAAGCATTGAAACATCAAAAGGTCTTGATGTATTTAATTATTGAGAAAAGGCCACTGTAGTTTTCAAGCCTCCAGCTAAGATGAGCCAGGCCTGCCAGCCTCCAGCCAGGCCACTGGCTGCTCTTCCTGCCTAATATAACAGTTTATAGTTATTAATAAATTTGTTAACTAAGTTGTGGTCTCACAGCTATACAATTATGAGTTTGCCATAGGTCAGTTTCAGGACTGAAGCTCTAGTTGACCAGTGGTTGGGATCCCCTTGACCACAGTGGCTCAGAAATAGGTATGTTTTCAAGGAAATTTAGATAAGGAGATTCTTTTCTCCAAATAAAAGGACCGAGGAAGAGTTAGGCAATTCTGAAAATAGCTATAGGCCAGGTATGAGAGTGAGGATGGGCATAGGCTAAAACTCACAGAAATACATTGCGCAAGCCAGATGGAACTACATTTGGTCCTACTCCATCTCTAAGCCTTGCCCATTATGGAAGCAACACATGCTCTAACATTCTAGCCAGTGCTGATGCATTTGAACAGTCTGTTTCCTAGATTCTTAATGGAAAGTATCACATCGAGAGGCAGATTGGATCAGAGTACATCCTTGTGACCAGATGAAGAAAGAGGTCATCCTGGGATCCACCGTTACTGCTGTCTGCCAAGCAGGATAAATGGAACACAGCTCTAGAAAACTCTGGGCTCAGGATTAATGTGAGAGGCAAGATGGAGGAGTGTAATTGTATTTTACTGGTGAAGAAGAGAAATGGGGTGGTATAGATCTACTGTCCTGATGCTGAGTAAGACAAGGGATCTTGTAGCAACTTGGATCCCTCCTATGGAACTTATGCAAGGCATTTCAGGCAACATCAGTCTCCCTGCTCCAGACCTGTATCTTTCCCTTCCATCTTGTTCTAGCCTTGCTTATTCTATGGCTCCAGGCAGCGAATCAGTACAGTAATCTTTGTGGCCTTCTGATCAGTGCCCTGTCTCTCTTCATAGATTCTATTTTCCCTCCCACTTCAGCCCATTATATTTTCACAGTTCTACACAATGAGGTTGTGAGGCAATGTAGAATGTTTTATGTCACTTTGGGGAGAGGCATGATGAGGGTCTTGTACATGTGAGTCAAGGTCTTTACCACTTAACCATACTTTTCTGCCCTCCCCAAATCCAAGGAGGGTAAAAAAACCAAAAACATATTATAGGACAGAAAATGAAAGAGAAAAGTCTGGTGTGGCTTCCCATCTTTATGCAAGAACCATCTTCAGTGCTACTGTAGAGGACCATACTGGTAATATAAGTCTGACTGTAAGTTAAAAGGCATTCTGCACCAGTGAAATGATCCAATCCAGGCCAAATTAAAATATAGAAAGGCAGGTTTATTGGATAGTACTCTTGTGGGGAGGGAGGGGGAAAAGGGAGAAAGAAAGAACATGCAGAGAGAGAGAGAGAGACAGAGACAGAGAGACAGAGAGACAGAGACAGAGAGAGAAACAGAGAGAGAGACGGAGATAGAGAGAGACAGAGAAAGATATGGGGGAGGCAGGGAGGGAGAGAAAGAGCCCAAAATGTATAGTTTATATAGGAAAGCCTTTATGGGGATAGGGTGTGCCACCATGCCCTGTAACAGGTAGAGACTGAGACAGGCTGGGAGAACCTGGAGATCAGGTCCTGGGTCTGAAGTCCAACAACAATCACTTCCATTAGAGTAGTATTTAGATGCTAGGCTCCCTCTCAATGACTTGAAATTTCACACCATCTTCATCATTTTAGTTATTTACAGAATAAAGCATTCTATATCTGTTTTTTCAAATGATAAACTTCAGTTCCAGAATGGTTAAGTCTATTTGTCATTTTTGCTGAGTAGGGAGAAAAAAAATCTTACCCATTGTCCTTAGATGAGGAAACTCTATGTCCTAGTATTTATTTGAAGTGCCTAGGCCTCAGTTATCTCCCAATTATTTATAAAACAAGCGAGCCATGTTGCTAAGGTTCCCTGTAAGCACACAGCACAGGGCTATGGGTCCTTGGGTACAGGGCACATTTGCGTTCCCTCCCTGAGTGTGGACTGAGCCAAGGTCATACTTACCAGCAAGTTTTATAATCAAGCATTGGCTCCAAATGTCTCATCACTAGCAAACTTGTTTAGACTTTTACTGTTGCCTTGACACTTTGAGCACTGCTCAGAGATATTCTGCTATTTTAGCCTAAAGTAAAACTATTGTTACAATGCAGATATTTTTTGGGGATTTAGGCTATTCCTGTTTTTTTTTTTTGTTTTGTTTTGTTTTATCTTGTTTTTGTCATTGAGGAATGTAAGGTTCAGCTAGGTAAAGTAGACTATCAGGAGTGGCAGTTTGTGGTTGGTAACAGCTGAGTCAGAACCAGGTTACCTTAGCCCCAGAGTAAAGTATATGTAAAGAGAAAGGCATGTAAATTAGGATGCAAGTAAGAGATCTCATAAAGGAAGAGATGCGAGTACACTCTGCACATGCTGTTTGATCAAACTCCCCAAATTCCACATCAATTGTTGATTTTTACTTTAGAATAAGGGGATGTTATCTAGATTTCTTCCTCCCAAGAGCCCCTTCTCTAGTACCTCAAAGCGACACGGTATTGTTTTAGGGGTGGGATTTCCTACAACCCCACAAAAAGTGATGACAACCCTTAAAATGGATGTTACTCAAACAGAACAGAGACTTCGAAATGAACTTTTGGTAGCACTGTGAAACACTGGTAGCATTTCGGTGCTCCTATTCACCCTATTCAGAAAGCCATTGCAGTGATAGGGTGGGCGTTGTTCTCCTAGGGTGTGGTAAGCAGAGACAAGGCACAAGGAATGTAATCCAGACAGAGGACTTGTTTTGGACAAGAGTATAGGAAAACAACCCATCTCTCATTGTTACTGAAAACAATATCATCTCAGGCATACAAACAGGGGTGGGGTGCAGGAAGAGCAACATTACAACTAACTTGGAACTGCAGTGATGGTAGGGAAAAGAAATTCAACAGGGAAAGCCAGGGTTACAATAAATATAGTGAGCCTTGCTAAACATTAAGGTACTTGTGGTCATCTGGAGAGACTGAAAAAAATGGTTCATTTAGATGCTGTCTGGGTTTGACTGCAGTTTTGGACACACAGAAAGTAAAAACTAGAGCAGTCTTGTAAACCACTTGAAACTCAAAAATATGCTTCCCAATCTCCAACACAGGCATCATCAAATGACAGAATCATTACTAGGAGCTCAAGGTGTTTAGCCTGACCTCTGCCAATCACAGAGTTTCTACTGAGCAGTGCTGACTCACAACCCCAGGAGGCTGGTCAACAAATCAGTTCAAGAGCAGAAACAACAGAGATCTAGCAAAGATAGTCGTAAGCTATCTACTTAAATGAAGGCAGACTCCACAAAATTAGGTCAAGGAAATTACCAGATAAAGAAGGGAACAATAGTGTGTTGACAACAGCCCCTAAATAAAACAATAGGAACTTCGGAGTTGCTATAACATGCTATCTAACATTTCTAGTTTTCAACAATAAAGGGCAAGATAAGCAATGAGAAAGGAAAATGTTACCAACATTTAGAAGAAGTTTATCACTACTATTTTTTAAGAACAGGTTGTCAAACTCCTATTCTTTCCAATAGCTATTGAAAGTAATAAACAATGTAGCTTTTTTTTAATTTATTTTTTATTTCTTCAAGTTACATCTCAACCGCAATCCCCTCCCTACTCGCCCTTCCAGTCCCACCCTCCCACCCTCTTCCCCCTCATTCCCCCCATCCCCTATAAACAATGTAGCTTTTAAAGAATTAAAGATAGCATAAAATATGGCTAATCAAATAATCTTTGTAAGGGACTATAATTTATATAAAACAGCCAAGGAAAAATTTAACACTTGAAAGTAAACGATCTAAAATGAAGAATTATTAGAGCAGATTTGAGTGCATGAAAGAAAGAATAAAAAGAACTACAACTAGAGCAACTGAAATTATTAAAACTGAAACACATTTTTGTTTTTAAATGAAAAAACCTCAAAGATCTCCTCTGGAACTCTAAAGACACTTTCTGTCCTTCACAACAGTTATCAGTTATGCCACTTAGTTACTATTAAGCACACACAAAAGCATGCTGAAGTACCAGAAGGAGAGGAGAATGATAAAACATCAGGAAACAATGTAAAGAAACAATGGCCAAGCATTTGCAAATTTCACCCAAAAACTGAAATTACATAGACACACATAGAGCCACACCTAACCATATTATTGTCATACCACTGAAACCAAAGACAAAGAACCAAGTCATGAAAAGATCAACAAAACTTGACTCATCATACTCAAGGCAACAAGAACACGATTAACAGCTGACTACTCCTTGAAAACAAAGGTACCAGAAAGCACTGGATTATACCGGGAGTGTGAAATCTATTGCAACTATCCTTCAAAACTGAAGGTGAAGGAGAGGCATTACCAAATAATCAAAGAATGAGTGCATTTATTGCTACACAAACTGTCTTACAAAAAAAAAAAACCCTAAAAGAAAAAGGAAATACTTCAGGATAAAAAGAAATTATACAAAATAGTAACTAGAAGTTGCGGAAAGAAACAAAGGACAGTCTAGAAGATCAATATACAGACAAAGACATAAAACTGAATGAATGTTTTTTTCTTTTCTTTAAAACATCTTTGTACAGATTTATAACAATGATGTGGTTTAGATAGAAATTGATCCCAACTCTCCTTTGTTGCATCCTTGGTCCACTGGTATGATGCTCTAAAGAGGTAATTGCATCATGAAGGTGCCACATTTCTCTATGATCTTGTATTTTGGTTGTGAGCCTAGCCTTTAAGGGCTGAGCCATTTCTCCAGCCCCATTTCTCTATGATCTTGTATTTTGGTTGTGAGCCTAACCTTTAAGGGCTGAGCCATTTCTCCAGCCCCATTTCTCTATGATCTTGTATTTTGGTTGTGAGCCTAGCCTTTAAGGGCTGAGCCATTTCTCCAGCCCCATTTCTCTATGATCTTGTATTTTGGTTGTGAGCCTAGCCTTTAAGGGCTGAGCCATTTCTCCAGCCCCATTTCTCTATGATCTAATCCATTGAATGCCTACTGACCCAGGCTATTGGGCGTATGCCCTTGAAGTGTTCACTATCTTTTCATATCACTGTGACAAAATACATGGCAGAAACAACTTAGGGGCACGAGATTTGTTTTAAATAATCCCTTGACCCCGTGCCCTTAGAAAGAACACCATGGTGTATGAGTAAGTGGCAGAAGGAAACTATTCACTTAGAAGATGAGTAGAGCATGGGATGGAAGGCAGTCTGAGATAATACACCCCAAGGACTTCTCTCTCCTCTTCCAGTGATCACTTTTTCTAGAGCCTTCCCAAACAGCATCACCATTTGTGGAACAAATACTCAAATCAAATGCTTGTAGGGGACATTACATAGTTTAATCATAAAAAGAAGGCTATACTTTGTTCCTGGCCCCTCCCTAGACCTCTCTCTGCTTTCTGGTTAAGAAGAGTTAATAGCTTCCTGTCTCCCATGTTGTTGCTCTCACTCTGGTTGTTCTGTCTTACCTCAGGCCCAAAGCAATGGACCCCGCCACCAACCATATATGAAGCTTCTGAGGCCATCAGCCAAAATAAGTCGGTCCTCATTTTAAGTTGACTTCTTATATATTTGTCACAGCAATGTAAATCTGGCCAGCACATATGTAACAGTGTGTGAGTGTTCTTATCACATATGAAAACTTAATATGTATGAAAGTGAGAGCTAAAAAGAAGCAATTGGACTATATTGGAATAAGTGCCTGCATTTTATAAAAATTCATAGTAATCTGAGAGAGATAAAAAATTAAGATTTGTATTGGAAGTCTTGAATTGGCCATTTAAAAACCATACAAACACACACACACACACACACACACACACACACACACACACACACACGAAAAGAATTTAACAAAATATACTAAAGTACAGTGACCAGAAAAGGAAATAGTAAAGGAGGACAAAGAAGTAAAAGAGATAAAACAAAGGAGGAGGCAGTGAAGGACAAGTATACTATTGTGTAAACTGCCCACAATCGTGAAGATATTATACTAGTCAATATGTGTGCATATAACAAGTCCACAAATGTGTGACCTAAAACTGGAAAGGATGGAAAGATATAAAAAAAAAATCACTTAACAATAATAGTTAGAAACATCACCAACCTATGTCAGTAATTTGTAAAGCAGCATCTATTCATTAGTATAATAATTTTAACAGAATTCGTAGATCAAAAAATCACATGGAAATTAGAAAATATGTTAAGCTGAGGGAAAAACCAAATCACAACATCAAAATTTGTAGGATGAAGCTAAATTGTTTAGCAAGAAACTTAAATGTTTAAAGATTCACAATAACTGAGTAAACACTTCAACCGTAATCCAGTCTTCTGCCTTAAGAAATCAGAGCATACACAATTGACTAGTATTTATTTAGACTGACCAAGAAAAAAAAAAGAAATACACAGCTCAACAATGTCAGAAATGGGAGGACAGCAACACCAACCTTAAATTTAAAGAATTATATGGAAATACTATGAAGAATATTCATCCAAAAAATAGGACAACTTAGCTGAAATGATCAGCCTGCAAAGACAGAAATGACTAAAACTGATCTAAGAAGCAATAAAAATTATTCTGACAGAATAATAATTAAAACTTCCTGGGCTGAAAAGCCTGAATCAGAGAGCTTCACTGGTAAGTTTCAACAAATAGTTAAGGAATATCTATAACTGATATATATATATGTATATATATGTATATATGTATATGTATATATATATATGGAATATCTGTTACAGCCTGTCACAGAATAATAATTGGGAACATGTTCCATTTCATTCTGTGAGGTCAGTATTATTCAATGCTAAAGTTAAAAAAAAAAAAGGTGGTGACAGACAGCCTCTGAAAACCAATATTCTTTGGAAATACACATGAAATATTATTAATAGTCAGATACCACAAGGTAAAGAGTTATGTATCATATCCAAATTGCATTTGTCCTAGAAGACAAGTAGTTAATACCTGTAATGAACAAAACATGCCATTTCCCTCATGGTGAAAATAGTAATCAAGCTTCATGTGTATGCATTGTTTGGAAGAATGACTGTTCTAGTCCTTTGGCTCTTGTTGAGTTAGTTACCTGGGGTTTATTGACTATTAAGGGGTCTGTGCAAGTTCTTGTCATTAATGTCATTAATGTAAATAATAAATTATTTACAGATATATCATCCATTGCTTGTCAGCTTCCTCTACTAGTTGTATCTTTTGGTACAAAATTCTTATACATTTTTCATGATATGTGATTTTTCCATTTTCTGTTTTGTTGTCTTTGTCTTTCTCTGGTATCATCTTTAAGAAATCACTGACAAATTAAATTTTGTGAACTTTTCTCTGTGTTTTCTTCTGAGAGTTATAGTTTTAGGTCTTACCTTTTAGACTTTGAGTATTGCATTTTTGAGGTTTTTTTAAATAGTTAATGTCAAATAAAGGTCCAACTTTATTCTACTCCTAAATAATTTGATGGGATGTTTATAGCACCATTATGTAAATAACGCCAACTGGGAAGTCACCTAAATGCCATCATCTATTGTACAGATGAAGTGTGGTGTGGTCACACAATTCAATATTATTCAGCAGAGACAACTGCTGTACATCGTCAAGGATGAATATAAAAGCAATTGTGCTAAATATAGTAAGCCAGAGGCAAAAGGAACACAATATATATCTGTTTATATTGATTTGTATATACATGTATATTATTATTACCATATAATAAAAATATAGTATATAGATAGGTACTATCATGTATGTATGTAAGTACATGTATAGGCATATGTATTCAAATTAGATTCTTTTTATATGAACTGCCTAGTAAAAATATATGCACTTCCTAGTTATCTTGGGTAAAGACTGGCTGCAAGTGGTAAGAGGGCTCTTTTGGGGATGATGAAAATATTTTAAGACCAGATTTTGATAATGGATAGACAATTCTATAGGTGTACTCAAAGTCCTTAAGTTACTAAAGGTTGGCAAATTATGGTTTGTAAGTTTGACCTCATTAAAGCTGTGTAAAGGATATAAAAAGTTCTCGAGTCAAACCAACCAAAAACAAAGAAAAGAAGCTGCATTAGAGTTTGTGTGGCTGTGACAAACACCATGACAAAAGCAACCTGAGGGAGAAAGACTCACAACTCAGTTCAGTTTCCATCTGGAGGAAATAGGGTAAAAACTCAAAGTAGGAATCTGGAGACAAGACTGAAGCAGAAACCATGGAGGATTGCAGCCCACTAACTTGCTCCCCTGGGCTTGCTCAATTTGCTGTCTGTCATGCCGCAGGACCACCTGTCCATTGATGGCACAGCCCACAGTTGGCTGAGTCATACCACAGCAACCATCAATCAAGAACATGTCCCACCAGAGGGCTAATATCCAAATTTTACAAAGAACTCAAGAAATTAAATGCCAAGAAACCAAATAATCCAATCAAAAAATGGGAAACAGAGCTAAACAGAGAATTCACAAAGGAGGAATCCCTAATGGCTGAGAGACACTTGAAGAAATGCTCAGCATCCTTAATCATCAGAGAAATGCAACCCAAGATGACTCTGAGATTCCATCTCACACCTGTCAGAATGGCTAAGATCAAAAGCTCAAATGACAGCACATGCTGGTGAGGTTGTACAGAAAGGGGAACCCTACTCCATTGCTGGTGGGAGTGCAAACTTGTACAACCACTATGGAAATCAGTCTGACGATATCTTAGAAAACTTGGAATAGCTCTACCTCAAGACCCAGCCATACCACTCCTGGATATGCATCCAAATGATTCCTTACCAAATCACAAGGACGTTTCCTCATCTATGTTCATAGCAGCCTTATTTGTAATAGCTAGAAAGTGGAAACAACCCAGATGTCCCTCAACCGAGGAATGGATAAAAAAAACTGTGGTACATCTATACAATGGAATACTACTCAGGAATCAGAAACAATGAAATCATGCAATTTGCAGCCAAATGGATGGAGCCAGAGAAGCTCATCCTGAGTGAGCTAACCCAGACTCAGAAGGATGCATATGGCATCTATTCACTTATAATCGGATTTTAGCCATATAGTACAGGATGACTATACTACAACCAATGCACCAAAGGGAACAGGAACATAGACTTTGTTTCCTATCAATGAGACACTTTGCCTTAGTGGTGCTGCCTTGTAGGCCCCCAGTGTATGAGGATGCCTCTGTCCCTCATATGACTACTGAACTGGGGTGGGAGACTGTTATGTAGGGACTTTCCACTCCAGAGGAGTTGGATGGAAGGAATATGGGGTAGAGGGTGGGAGGGCAGATCTGGGAGGGGTGGAAAGAGGACACTGTGATGGAGATGTAATCTGAAGTAATAAATATTAAAAAAAAATAAAAGAAAGTGTCCCACAACCTTACCTAAAGGACATTCTTCTGGAGGCATTTTCTCAAATGAGGATCTGTCTTCTCAGATGATTCTAGAATGTTAACACACACACACACACACACACACACACACACACACACACACACACA
>CAJQZJ010033945.1:208044-220444 GCA_907164525.1 Lophiomys imhausi
ACACACACACACACACACACACACACACACACACACACACACACACACACACAAATCCTAACCAAACAGGACACAAACTAAAAAAAAAAAAAAAAATCCCTGTGATATTAAAATTAAGCATACAGCCTTACCTTGCATATCTTTGTCAAGGCTATGACAGAAGTGAGGCTAATTTTGCAGAGTGGAAAAAAAATCACCACACATTGTTCTTTGAAAATACTACATAAGGTCACACACAGTATATTCCTAAACAGTTGTGAGAAGATCCACACACTTGTTTCTTTTATTTATTTTTCATTACCCCCAATCCCTCTCACCTTAGGAATCCACAAAAAGTCAGAGATCAGTCAATGTTGACTGACATCCCTGAACAAGAGCTTGTTGCCCCCTCCCAGTGTGGGGAGAACTGCAAGGAAACCTTACCCAACTTAAATTCTTGTGGGAGGAGTGGGAGGGCATGGAGCCAGGTATCTGATGGGGATGGAATCTCAGGCAGTGGCCAGCAAGGCTATTGTGGTGTGTAACTGAGATCATCATCCATTCTTACCCCTCAGGACTTGCAGAGGTACCTGGCTGAACTCCTACTTGCCAGCTGGTGACCACCTGTCTCAGTGACTTCAACACTGCACTGTAAGTAGTAAAAATCTGTACTCTCGCTTTGCTGAAGGCTACTATTTAGAGATTTCAAGGTCTCCAGGTTTATTGAGTAAGAATTTCTCATTGTAAACACAAAGAACTCTTATCATTACCAAAACATTCTAAAAACAATGTTGTTTTTGGCATTTGACCTAGGTTCATATCTACACACCAGATAACTCTGCACGGATGCTTTCCTATCTCCTGTTCTCAAGGATCCAAATAGCAGGAACACATTAAATAAAAGGGATACTACGGATAGAGTTTCTCTATGGCCTCACAACAGGTTTCTTGAAACACCATGAGAAGAACGCTGAGAGATGCAGCCTAGGGAATGTATATCATCCCTGCTTTTCCACTCCCTGACTCCCCAAAGATCCCGGGGGAAATCAGCAGGTGTAGATTTCCATGGAAATGACCCCCCCACATCCCCGGAAAGAATGAAAACCCAAAGGGAGAATTGTGTGAAGTGCCCTCCAGCCCTGGCCTGTGTAATTTCCTTGACAACAGTTTTCGAGGTCAACCTGGCTTATTTCATGAAATTCAGAGGCCCGCTGTCAGGATTTCCCTAACGCCGCCCCTTAACCCCCAAAAGAAGGTTTTTTTTCAGTCCCTGTCTTGGAAATCCATCAACTGTGATTGTTTTTTGCCTATTCAAGAATAGTCCTCACTGTTCTGTGGGACCTCTGGATGCTGGGATTCTGGTCTTTCTCCTTCCCCAGACCTCCACTTTAAAACCATCTGAAGCCCACATGAAGAATGTACCATGCATATGAAACACGCACTCCTACACAGAGAGAGATACAGCAATACTTAAGGAAAAACAACCCCTTTATGTCCCTCTCCCCACAGGTGCAATGCTGTCTCAGCATGGTTCCTTTAACAGATGCCCCAACACACTTCCCCCTGTCTGCCCAGGTGGAGAAATGAGCCTCAGGTTGGGGAGATCTCTGACCCTGAAATTCATCTGGGAACTCATTTGTGTCTTGTTTGTCCAAGATCTAGCACCCCAGGCGATTTCTGCTCTGGAGCTGTAGTTTCCATCCTCCATGGGTGAGTCCTTCCTTCATCTTGCATCACTCTCCAGTCCTTGGATGCCCTTTTGCTGCCAGTGCTACCTTCGTTCAGGAAGTGCCAAGACAGTGGCATCACTCCTGACAGGTGTAGGGACGTAACACATCATCATCATCATCTTCATCTAAACTTGTTGCCTCATCTTGCAGGACATTTTGAAGTCTCTCCATTACCTATGGAGTGAGCACAGCAAGGGTCTTATTTATCCTCATACTATCTCTGCCCTGAAGCTTGTGTTTGCTTCATTGTGCTGCTCTCTCCATCCTGCATTTCTCCATGTTTGACACAGTCATTCTGCAGTCCGTGCCACATATTATGTACTCACTTGAGGAGAGGAGAGTTAGTGTGCTTCTCCAGCTTCAGCTACCCAAGGCTTCTGCAGTACCCAAGTGCCACTAAAGAGCTCACCCACCCAGTCATTTGCTTCCCCACTTCCTGTCTTCAATATTTAAAGGCACCAATGATCCCTCCTGGTTACGGGTTACTACTTACTGTGTTTTTGTGCTATGGGGAGGGACCGTCATTTTTGTAGATGACATTTGCTGTTTTCTGCCTCGGCTGCCTGATTTTGTTTGAACATGGATGGATGGAGGCACTCATTCTTGCAGGAATCCTCTTTTGTTTGTACACACTCTGAGCACCCCCCCCTCCACATTTGTCAAGAATATACATCACTAGGAAGGGAAACAGGAAGGAAGAGACAATAAGATAGAGACTTTCCAAAATCACCTAGGATTTTTCAGGGTGGGGAAGAAGAGAGGGGAAGGGATCATTTGTTATCCTGTATCTCTTACCCCACGTGCATTCATTAAGTGAATGGAGGTTCTGACATTTAGCTCCTTTTTTTTCCCAGGGAGAAGGAACATTGAACCTGGGAAAATTCCACTGTGAACACATTGCCTGTTGACTGTGCCCCGGGGGGTGTTGCCCTGAATGTTACATATTTCACACAATAACAATATCATCCGATTTTATAATTAGCATTAAACTTTCATAGGAGAAAGAGCCCTACTAGACCCGTTGTTAGCCTTTGGATGCATTTAAAGCTCCTTTCACAGGACTCCACATACTTCTTCCTTGCTTTCCTAAGTAGGGTTCTGCTGCTAAGCTGGAGGGGACCTGGAATTGAACAACAAAGCACAAAGATGGTGTGCTCAGCACTCCTGGCAGGATTAAAAGAGCAATGGGAACCTTAAAGCTTAGATTTCCTGACTTCTGTGGGTTTCATTTCCCACCACAGCATTCCAGTGACTTCCCCCTTTTCTCACACTCACTCTTTTTATTTATTTTACTGAATATGCCCATCTCCTCTCCAGCCTAGGAAATAACTGTTTAAACACCCATTCTCAATGTCCTGCCACAATGAGATTTGTGATGAGTTCCCTGTGCATCGATGCCAGCCCTGGTAGGCTATGATCGTTGTGTAAATCCCACACAGACAAATAAGTTGATGACAAGATATGTGTTGAGAAAGCATTGGTGGGAGTGGGGAGGTTTCTCAGTGGTTAAAAGCACTTTTTGTTCTTGCAGAGGACCTGGGTTTGGTTCCCTGCACAGATAAGGAGGCTCATGACCACCTGTATTTCCAGTGTCAGGTAATCTGGTGCCCTCTTCTGGCTTTCCTGTCACTGGGCACTCACAAGGTACACACACACACACACACACACACACACACACACACATACATACAGGCAGAACACATCAACAAACTTTTTTTTTAATAAGAACAAGTTTTCTAAAGACATAAGTGGCTTATGATAGGCTTATACATGTTCAATTTTTTTTTTTGAAAAAAAAATTACCAAAAGTGTCTTTCATCGCCCCTAAGAACAGGCCTATCTATGATTAACGTACAGCTTTTACAAAAGGCAAAAGCAAAGAACGGCTAAACCATATCCAAAGATGGAATCAAGGGAGGCTCTATGCAGCCCACTAGGCAGCAGGACTGTCTGTGCAGGGGCTAGTAAAGAAAGGGATGAATGGGAAGTCTGGTATGTTTCTTTCTTGTCTCCTGAGGGCTTGCATATATTCAGCTTTAATATTAAGTATCACTGATATTAACTTATGTTAGTTAATCACCCTGGTGAGGGTTAGGAAAAATGACAACCTCTCATCAGTCAGAAGGCAGATATAAAATCAGTGCCTGAGTTGAAGTCCGCATAGCTCTGCCTGGATTAACTTGGTTTTTTCTACTCATATCTACATAGCCAGGACATTCTGACCATGTTGCTACCTAACTTGAGGAGGTGCTGAGTAACAAGTGTTTCTCAAGCTCCTGAGAGCCCTGAAATCCTCTGTTTAAAGTGAGGGTCTGGCAGGTTTGAAGGAGAATCTAAGCATCTGAATTTTTAACAAGATCCCAAGTCACAGTGTGGCTGGTCTTCAGGCTGGACACTGGGTGGCCAGAGTATAGCTGGGTAACTGTTGAGACCCGAATAGAGACAGGGGCCTGTCTTTCTTTTTTCCTGTTGGGGAGATGTCTTCATTCCAATTTCTTCACCCCAAAAAACAAAGGGATTAGGGTATTCATCATTTTCTTCAAATAAAAGATGCTTAATGTTGTGGGATTGGATGTGCAAAATACCATTAACATGAAAGCATTTCTCTTATTCAGTGTTGGTGGGTAGATTTTCAAGTGGATGGAAAAGCAGTGCAGCAGCTGTTGATGCTGCTGTGGAGTGTGAGATTGGAGTGCAGATAGTGGGGAGTGCTCCCTCTCGCTGTTGGTTTTCCTCTCTGACTGATGACACCTTCTTGCTTACTTTGGAAGACCTCCCTCAAGCAGAAATGTCTTAACTCTATTTAAGAATGTACTCAACCTTAATTTTCTAAGTTAAATAAATTCTTTGGATCTAAGTTAAACTAAGCAATGGAAAAGATCCCATCTCTGGACAAGAAGTCAACTTACTGAGGAAATATCCTAACTAATAAAATAGCTCCAGAAAGGTATGCATTGTTTAATAAGAAGTGTGGTTTCCCTTAAGCACATCAAGAGATTTGGGATAGCAGATGTAGTTTTTAACAGTGCAAATTATTTTCTTTTCTTTACTTTTTATTTTGAGACAGGGTTTCTCTTTATATCCTTGGCTGTCCTGGACTCACTTTATAGACCAGGCTAGCCTTGAACTCACAGAGATCCAACTGCCTCTGCCTCCCTCATGCTGGGATTAAAGGCATGCACAACTACACCCAGCAATTACAGACAGCTGTGAAATGTCATGTGCATGCTGGGATTTGAACCTGGGTCCTTTGGAAGATCAATCAGTGCTCTTAACTGCTGAACCATCTCTCCAGTCCATAATGCAAATTCTTTATCAAAATATCATGACCTGTGATGTCCAGCATTGCTATTTGTTTTCCTGTAGAATGGGAATTGGATATTTCATTTGACTACATCTGGGGCTTCCTTATCCTTCATTTCATAAAAACAGATGACTAATATTTTTGCAATAACATCCTGCTACTAGACTCCATAAAAACACATCTCTAGACCTTGATAAAGAATATCATTTCTAAAATATTTACATTCTTTTTTATTCTAGATGTAAGTTTCCATCCTTGAAGATGGCAAATGACAATAAAAAATTTTAAATACACTTTAAATTAACCAACATAGTGAATATGAACAGTTTTTTCTTCAAGAGGCGATAAGCCCATTTGCCCATGCTGTTGCCCTAGAAGCAGCTGTCTCAGGACTTCTGGTTGCCCTAATTCTCTGACCAGAATTACTACAGAAAAAGTGAGGGTGGGTTGAGAGCTAAGAACAGGGGAGGGGAAAGTTCAGGGTGAGGGTGCTGACCAGGGTCCTGAGGGGGGGAATTCTTAAAGGTGCTCCTGGCTGACTTCTCCAGGAAAACAAGCAGAGCTTGGTCATACTCTGAACAGAGCCTGATGTTCTTCCCACTGGCTGTCTGTTGTGGAGTCCAGAAGCTGACACTAGCAGGGCAGTGGTATTTATAAGCGAAAGAGCATTAGGAGTTATGTATTATGATCCCTCACAAGACTTCCCAGTAGGAGGTACTTACTATATATATTTAGAGATTTCTTTATTTTTATTTTATGTGTATGGATGGATGTTTATGCCTACATGTATGTCTGTTTGTGAACCACATGTGTGCCTTTCCCATGGAGACTGGAAGAGAACATCAGGTCTCCTGGAAATGAAGTTGCAGACAGTTGCTAGCCATCATGCAGGTGCTGGGAATAGAACCCAGGTCCTCTGCAGGAGGAACACACTCCCAACTGTTGAGACATCTATCCAGGCCTTCTTAATAGTTTATATTAGCCAAATTCAATTTAAAGACTCATAGTATGCATTTTGGCCCACATCTTTCATGCAACCGGATAGAAATTCAGAAAAAAATTTATATGGCTGCATATAAGTGAGTTTAACTATAATTTAGAATATGTTAGACTGTATCATTTGGGGCTTTCAAAACTAGAGTCTTAAGACACAGTGACTTAGCCCAACTGAGATTTTTTTTCCTTAATTTATTTGAGGTTTGGAATAATATAGTACAAGGATGCAATAAAAGATCCCTAGCTCTACCAAGGTTTGAATCTTGTTTGATCTTTCTACTTTAGCATAATTAGCACATATCATCTTCAAGGTTAGCTCAGAATTGAAAAATGGGTATGCATTGGCCACAGCAATAGCCATTACTCTGTAGGCATAAATAAAGAGGCAGGGGATCTTCCAGTTTATCAGGCTCCCACTGGAGATATTTGCTACAAGTTCTACTTGCTGATTTCTGTTTTTATCACCCATCCTAATATTCCAGGAAAACTGAGAAGTGTCATTTATACTTGTCCCAACAAAATGTGTTAGAATATTACATAGGAAACTTGTAGACCCTTACCAAAATGTTGGGCATATCAGTGACACTTGTCAAGATGTAGTATTTACTCTTAGAAAAGAATATTCTCCAGGCATGGTGGCACATGGCTTTAATCCCAGCATGAGGGAGGCAGAGGCAGGCAGATCTCTGTGAGTTCAAGGCCAGCCTGCTCTATAGAGTGAGTCCAGGACAGACAGGCATACACAGAGAAACCCTGTCTCGAAAAACTAAAAAAGAAAGAAAAAAAGAATATTTAATATAATGCTGGATATGGATTGGATAGATTTTTTCCTTCAGGGAACCAGAATTCCTGGACATATTCCCTGTAAGAATCTATAATTGTGAAAGAAAAAAAGAAAAAACATTGACTGCTCCTATAATGCAGTTGAGAGTTAACCCTTCTATGTGGTGGCTACACTCTAGAGAAACTGGATGTGTTCACCCCGTAAGTGCCCCCTTGTCCCCAGTACACTGTAGCTGGATAGAACAGGAAGCCCAGCACTTCAAGAAGGGATTACCTAGTAATATAGTCAGCTATAGCCACAGCTCAGCCATCACTGGGTAACAATGGAAAAGCATCCAGAGTAACAAGAAGAGCCTTCAAGATAACAAGACAGGAAACAAAAGTACTAGGCGTGTCTTTACCCTTCTAAGTGGAAAACGAATATATTTACTTACATTTAAATTAGTAGTTTGTTTTTCTTTTTAAATTTATACATGGTATTTCATTGTTATATACTACTAGTATTAGTAGTAGTATTATTTTTGCTTTCCTTTTTTTGTTTTTGTTTTTTTTTGAGACAGGGTTTCTCTGTGTAGCCCTAGCTATCCTGGAACTCACTCTGTAGACCAGGCTGGCCTCGAACTCACAGAAATCCACATGCCTTTTTCTCCTGAGTGCTGGGATTAAAGGCATGTGCCACCATGCCCTTTATTTTGCATGTCTTGATGTCTCTCTAACCTAGCAAACCGCCTCTTGCTGTAAACTAATTTAATATGAGCTGGATGTCAAATACTTTTTCATTTTATTCTGTTTTAATTTTCTCTAGCTGTCCACAAAGGGTCCAGCAGCTTGGTTACCCAATAGTTGATAAACACAGGCACAGAACACCTCACAGAAGAAGGACAGTGAGACACTACTGATCTGGCTTCGCCTGAGATCCTGGGTAGTTTTACGGAAGTGACGTTTTAAAGTGTCCTTACTGATGAACACAGCCAATGTTCTCTTTCTGCAGAGCATAGACAAATCCTTTTCCAGTGTCACAGGCCAGAGGGGAACCAGGAACCCAGGCTCTTCCAAAGTGTTGCTCTGATGAAGTCCACACTGTTGTCTCTGCTCAAAGGGACTCAGAGTGTTTCCCTCTGCAGGACAGTGTGGTCACTCCGTGGAGGGTTTAGAGGGAACTCAGGCCCTAACCTGTTGTCACTGCTCTTTCCTGTGCCTCTGTCAGCTTCCGTGTCATGAAGACTACCTAGTCCACATCTCTCTAGAGAACAATGGCCAGCCCTGAATGCCATTGCTGACTTTGTCTGCAGCAAGAAACGTATTTCTTTCACTAGAAACAAGCTCTCCTCCATTTAAACATCACGGGAAGAGTAACACACCACTGGGGAAGAGAATGAGAACATGGAGGGGGAACTATTTTCAATAAATAATCCTACAGGTTGCAGAAAAGTCCCTCAGCTCAGGTTTATTGATGCTCATTAATGTGTGTACCTGAAGCAAAAGTATGAAGCTCTTAAAATCTGCCCTTCTGAAGCTTTAAAAATGGGTGCAAGGGAGTTATAAGTACTCAAGATCAGAATGATCACCTTTCCCAGGGAGATGCACTTTAAAAGCAGTGAAAAATTGTAATGGGAAAAGTGAGAGGGGTAGAACTCTGCCAGTTGTTTACAGGGGTGAACGAGGGAGGTAAATGGCCCAGGCTGTATTATTAAAGGAAAGAAAAAGAAGCATGAAGGCAGTACTGCGTCCATCAAATGCAGGCAGCTACCTACCCAGAAACTCTGACTTTGGGTAAGAATTTTTTCTTCTCCTCACAGTTTAACAAGTTGGAAGGATGGCCAGCAAGCAAGAGCACTTGCTGCAATTCAAAAGCACCAAGTTCAGTTCCTAGAACCCATATCCAACAGTTTACAAGTGTCTATGATTCCAGAACCAATGGCTACAATGTCCTCTTCTGGCCTCTCTGGGTACCTCAAAAACATGGCACACAAAAATGTACGTAGATGCACACACACACACACACACACACACACACACACACACACACACCTTAAAAATAGATAATCTGGTGCCTCTAGTCCAGTGATTCTCAACCTTCCTGATGCAGCAACCCTTTAATACAGTTCCTCATGTTGTGGTGATTCCTGCAACTACAAAATTATTTTATTGCTACTTGATAACTGTAATTTTGATACTGTTATGAATTGTAATATGAATAGCTAATATGCAGGATATTTGATATGCAGTTCCCAAAGAGTTGTGACCCACAGCTTGAGAACCCTTGCACTAAAAACCAACATGCATATGCAAGGGCATTACTTGCTTTTTAAGACAACTTGATGGAAAGTAGAAAAATCCAATCAAGCTGTGTAAAAGGTTACATCTAACCTGGCATTTCTCTCATCTGAATTGTAGCAGAATCTCCTGATACTTTTGTTTGTTTGCTCACTTTTCTATGGACAATTTCCTCACCTTATCCATGCATGATTAATCTAGTCTTGATCAAAAGATAATGGCTTAGTGAGTGGGGGGAAAATAAAACACTTAACACCACTTCTGCTCAATGATGTCTTTTTTCCTCTAAGTGTGACTTGACTATTGATGTGGCATGACCTAGGAGCTGGTCATTGCTACTTCATAACTGTAGTTTTGCTGCTGTTATAAATTGTAATGTAAATATCTGATATACAGCATATCTGATCTGTGACCCTTGTGAACATCACAACCCACAGGCTAATAATCATGCTTTAGACTTAATCTCCTCAGTCAGCAATTCCATGAGCTATAGAGACTATATGAGCTATGAGGGATTGTTTCAAACATATCAATCACCCATAGGTCATTTTTCAGGTTTTTCAAACTTGGCCTGCTTGGTCTGTATTGTCCTTAGAGCATCAAGAGAATGGGCACAGTAGACATTCCAGGCTGTAGTTGAAAGATCAGCCACCAGCCCACCAGCTCTGCACTGCAGTGTCCTTCCATGGCACTGAGTTGATGCACTGTTACAAGTCTCCCTGACACTGGCATTGCCACGGTCACCAGTGCCTCTGGAGTGGTGCAGACGCCCTGAACATTGGCATCAACATCTGGATCTCGAGAAGCTAACTGGGTCTTTCAGCAGGAAGCAATCTACTAGGCTTCTGAAGTCACAGGCAGGTGGAACCACTTCAGGGTTCTTTCTGGTGGGAAGGAGAGAAGGAGGGAGGAAGAAAGTTGGGTTAGACTAGAGGTGGGAAGGCTGGAGTTGCTATACCACCAGGTTCTTTCCCAGAAACAAGAGTACAGCAATTCACCTAAAAAGAAATATTTGCTTAAAATGTAGCTAAGTCATGGTCAAGCATTTGGGTGGGGCAGTAGCTGGGTAGATTTTTAAATGATTTGATTTTGATTTAATGAAACTTTTAAAATAAAGAGCCCATCTTATCCAAGATTGCAAAAAGTAGCATTAACATCTTTATTTACTTCATATTATTATTATTTCTAAACAGAGCTCTTTGCATTCTCTTTCCCTCTAATAATGACTGTCTTCACAAGTGTAAGCAATTATATAAAGTTGTCTGTGAAACATATTTTCTGTGTCCAAGATAGTCCTTAAAATATTTTACCTTAAACTAGTTTTTTTTTTGATCTTGAAGATAGGTAAAGCAGAAATTGTATTAAAATATACTCAGTTTTGTTTTCTTTAGTAGTAAATCTTTTTATTGTATTCCTACCCACATATAAACTAGTGCTTGACAATCAGAAAATCTAGGTTAGTGAAGGTAAATGTGTTCCTTAATAAAGCTGTATCACTTCTCTGACACTTCAAACTCTGACCCCATCCTTTTCAGTAGAACTGGAGTGGACTCTTTTAGAATGCAGCTGATGGTTTTAACTTTTTAAACCTGGTCTTTCAGGTATGAATTATGGTGCCTAGAACAGTCTCATTATTTTGTTTTCATTTACCTAATAGTAACAATTTACTATAATTGAATCTTTTAATCGAGAACTACCAAGGAGCTTTATAAGCATTAATTAATTAATGTGCCCATCTTCTGCATGCGGTAGGTAAGTTAGCCTGGTTTTATGAATGAAGAACTCAAAGAACAGACTTAAGTGACTTGCCCATGGCCACCCAGCGAGCCAGGCGAGCCAGGCATGGAAGGCCAAAGAGAAAGTCCCTATTCTTGGCTTTTGGCCCATACTCATCCTCTTGGTTGTGGAAGTGGAGGAGGTCCTGTTCTGGTTGAGATACACTAAGAGAAGCCTTTGGATGTCTAGTCCTTTGCTTATAGGTGAGGAAACTGAGCAACAGGACAGTGATGTGATTCCATCACCAATCCATCCATGCATACATCCAGACATCCATCCACCCACTCATTCAACAAGATTCACTGAGCAGCTGGCCTGTTTGAATCCTGGAAACACCTTGAGCTGAACAAAGTTCCTACTGTTGAGACTTTAGGTAACAACAGGAGGAAGATAGCCAACAAGTAGATAAAGGTGCCTATTAGTTTATGGTAGTTTACTTCTAGGTCAAAACCAAAAGGGAGCAGAAGAACAGGTCTGTGGAAAGGAGAGTGGCCATCTATTTCAGGAAGAAAGGGCAATGGAAACCTCCTTGTCTGCATGGCACAAATGGAGGTACAAAGTGAGAGGAAGCCATGTGGGAAGTTGGGGAGTAGTCATCCAAGCAAGGGTCCCAGCATCTGCAAAGGTCATGGAGTAGGAGGACAATTTACCCAAGAAAAGTTAGCAAAAGAGAGAGTGTCTGGTGGCAATAATCTGAATAATTAGAGTACAGAAGGGGACAGGTTTCTGAGGACCTTGTCAGCCATTGTGAAAACTTTTTTTGCCCTGACTGAAATGAAACCTTGAGAGATTTGACAGAGAAGTGACAGAAATTGCTTTATGGTTTGGAAACCTCATTTGGCTGTTACGTTTCAAAGAGTCAGAACTCATGGGGCATGCCTGTAAATAGGGAAACTGGTTCACGGAGAAGGAACAATACTGAAATTGAATATGAAGCAAGACCAATGCAAGGAATGGAAGAGTGGCCAGGAGCAGAAGAGCTGCAGGGTTAAGTACAGGCCCGCTGCCTCATTCCAGACATGGGGTTTAGATTTAGAGATGTTTCTCCAAGGTGAATGACAGCAACTGAAGCTAAGTTTTAGCCACGTGTGTGTTTTTCTTTGTATTTTCATTCTTTTGATTTCCTTGTCATAAGATAGCTGCTGTAGTAGCTCTGGCCATTCCACGGAAGTTACACTCGGAAGAGTGCTGATAGAAAAAGCACACTCCTGAGCAGGTTTGCTCTGCGCTTTTAAAGAGTGCAGCCTCCAGCAGACAGTGTCTTACCTTCAACTCGTCAGCACAGTATCACAAAATATTTTGCTTTTAATTAAAAATTATTATTGGGGCTGCAAAGATAGTTCAGTGGTCAAGAGCACTTACTGCTCTTTCAGAAGACTATGGGTTGCTTCCTGATACCCACACGAGGTGACTCACAACTGCCTGCAATTCTAACTCCAGGGGATCCAACATCCTCTTCTGGAGTCATCAGGCACCTGCATGTATGTGGTCTACGTAAACTCATGTGGACACACACACACACACACACACACACACACACACACACACACACACA
>CAJQZJ010033945.1:220454-266997 GCA_907164525.1 Lophiomys imhausi
ACACACACACACACACACACACACACACACACACACACACACACACACTGGGAATAAATAACCTCCCACCTACCTTACCAGTGGCTTCATGATTAGCAATGAGTCACCCTCCTCCAGTAACTATTAACTGTCCATAGCTCCTCAGTGAGGCTTCGTTGGCCATAGGGATGACTCAGTGGTCAAGAGCATTGGCTGAAATATTAGATGAAACTCAGGGAGTCTTGTGGAAGAGTTAGGGGAATGCTCAAGGGAGCTGGAGGAGTCAAGGACACCACAAGAAAACCTACATAGCCAATTAACTCAGAGAGAGTGGGGCTCATAGAGACTGAACTACCAACCAAAGAACTTGCGTGGACTGTCCCTAGACCCATTACATATATGAAGTTGATGGGCTGTTTGGTTCTCAAGTGAATCCCCTAACAATTGGAGTGGGAACTATCTCAGACTTGGTCTCTATTGCGTCCCTCTGGACCCCATTTTCCTAGCGGAGCTGCCTTGTCTTACCTCAGTGGAAGAGGAGGAGGCTCTTAGTTCTGAAGCCAGAGTGAGTTGGTACTGGGTGGGGAGAGGGGTGTGGGGAAGTGGGTGGGATGGTGGGACTGAGAAGAGAGGAGGGAAGGGGGTTGTGATTGGAATGTAAAATAAACAAACAAACAATAAAAGAACACTGGTTTCTCTTTCAGAGGTCCTGAGTTCAATTTCCAGCAACCACATGGTGGTTCACAACCATTTATAGTGGTATCTGATTCATTTTTCTGTCATGCAGGCATACATGCAAAGAGAATACTCGTACGTATAAATAAATAAATCTTTTTTAAAAAAAGAGCATCTATGCTCAGTGAGACTTCACGAGTCCTTCCCCTATCCATGATGGATTATTGAAAGGTACCAAGGCTGCAGTGAGTTCATAAGTGGAACAGCCATACCATGTCCAAAAGACAATGTTTCACAGCTTTGCTTGCCATTCTCTGGATCCTTCATTCTTTCTGACACCTTTTTTTGGTGAGATTTCCTGAGCTTAGAAAGGAGTATTATAAATATTCTGTGAAGGATCCAGTGTTTAACTGTGTTTTCTCAGTCCTTTGACCTTTTATTAATTCTGAAAAATCAGAACTTTTTCTTACCAAAGCTGAGTAGCACTAATCTTTGGATGTAAATATAAATAGAATATAATTTGAAGCCACATCAAAAATGACAATGGTAGATTTCTCTGTAGAACTGATGACTTCTGCCGTTATGGGATTCTCACCAGGACTTCAGTGGCTGACATGGTTTCCATTAATTGAATAGAGCCTCAAATCTGATCACAAAAGTTGGTTACCCCAATACTAGTTATGCCACTATTGCACCAGTGGGCACATCTTTTCTGTCAGGTTAACATTGTACCAAGCATGGTCCATTGCTAGGTAAGTCTGTTGGTGGCTTCTCTTCTAACAACCTGCCTTGAACTTTTTATTACCATGGTAGTCAGCCATCAAAAGAGGAAGTTTCTAGTCCAAACTCAGCACACTTTTCCCCTGTCCTGCAACCAGAGTGTGATATCTTTAGCAATACAGTCTTATCTACTTCTGGGAGCATCTAAGAGCAATTATGGTAGCATGTTTTGTCAGAGGTCTGGCGGAGGGCTTGGTTGTGGTTTCTGGAAGGAGCATTATTCATTCATGCAGGGTATGTCCATTAAAACTTTTTTGTTTGGTTTGGTTTCGTTTTTTGAGACAGGTGTTGAAATAATTAATTAAATTATTTACCTGTATTTAGATTATTGTTAATTGATTGGCAGTGTTAATTACTAACTCACCATTATAAATAAAGACACACAGACATCTGATGGATTTTAATAAGCCTTGGCCTGGATTACGCAGTCTTAGCCCATCTAAGCTAGCTCTTAATTCTATTCCCTAAATATGACCCCATATAATATACATATATAATATACATGTATCCCTTTGGACTGTTACTCTCCACACTATGCCAATGTTCCAAGCCACAGGGAAAGATCTTTTTTCGTCTACCCCATCGTGTCTCCTTCCTATTCTTGGCTTCTTCTACTGGAGGCTGCTTCTACCCATGATGCTCTCTGTTTCAGAAGTCTGAGCTCCTTAGTCCTGCCTACCTCTGTCTTTGCCCAATCTCAGGCCTCAGCATTTATTCAAGCAATCAGAGACAATGATTAGAAAATGAAGTAATAGACAGCAAGCAGGACCAATTAATTAACATTTAGAATGCATAACATCACCCCATCAGACAGGGTATCACTTTGTAACTCTGGATGCACAAAACTCACTCTATAGACCAGGATGGCCTGCATCTCAGATTCACCTGCTTCTCCCCCCTAAGTGCTGGGATTAAAGGTATGCACCATCACTGCCTGGTCATTAAAACTTTTTTTTTTAATTAAATTTTTTACTTAGCATACAGAGTAATAGTTTTCCCCTTTCATAATGCTTAGTTCTAGTTTGCCTTCTGTCATAGTTAGGGTTTCTACTGCTGTGCTAAAACACCAAGACCAAAAGCAACTTGGGGAGGAAAGGTTAGTTTCATCTTATACTCTCACTGATTAAAGTCAGGACAGGGACCTGAAGCCAGGAACTCAAGCAGAAGCCATGGAGAAATTTAGTGGCTTGCTACTTCAAGATGTGCTCACCCTGTGTTCTTATACAACTAAGGGCCAAGGGAGGCAGCACCCTGTATGGGATAGGCCCACTATGTCAATCATCAGTCAAGAACATGTGCTACAGACTAGCCTACAGGTTAATCTTATGGAGACATTTTCTCAACTAATATGCCCTCTTCCCAGAAATGTCTAGGTTTGTATTAAGGTGACAAAAACCAATTATCACAGCTTCTTGTCTCTACCGTTCCTCTTGCCTTCATTTCCATTTAAATATTTTCACCCTCAGTAGTCCCTCTCTCATTTTTCATATCACAGATGTTCTACTATTCATTCCACTTATAAAAGTCCTCGACTTCTAGCCCATTTCTAGACGACTAGCCTTTATCATTCACTCCAACCTAATTGTACAATATCTCAAAATTTAAAGCTAGGATCTGCATATGAGAGACAATATATGTGCTGTTCTTTCTGAGTTCAGATTAGCACACTTAGCATATTTTTCAGTTTCATTCCTTTTCCTGAAAATTTCATGATTTCTTTATAGCTATATCAAATAATGTATTTATCATAACTTCATTTTCACCCATTATTTTATGGACACTTCAGCTTATTTCATTGTTGCTCAAAGCAACAATGAGCATGGATATGTACTTATCTCTACAAAACACTGTTAGCCATTTGCTTTCCTGTTGACTGAAAAAGGATCATTTTGCTCGACATAGAAAAAAATCATGATTCATCCCCTATGAGTGGGAGGAGACAGCATTCCCTAAGATCAAGGTCTCTGCCTACTCTTAAACCCAACCCAGGATTCTTTTAGCAATACAAAGACAAATACGTGGGCACAGAGAGCAGAGCTAACAGTTGAGTGGGGGAGTGTCTAAGAATTCTTTAGATGTGGCATTCTGGATGGCTTTTCCGGACTTTAGATGTAAGCTGTGATTTAACTTTCCCAAAGTTAAGGAAACTCAACCTGTTCTGTTGGAGAGTATTAATGGTAGCTGTGAATGAATGGGACTGAGGCTGGCCAGAGCAGAGTGAAGAATCTGTCTTATTTAAGTAGAACAGGGAGCCACAGGAGGACTTGACTACAAGAACAAAGGGATCTGACTTGTGTTTTCAGAAACCTACTTCAGGCTCTTGTGGTGGGGGTCATTGCAGAGACAGATAGATGCATTGAGAAGCTATTGTGGGTACGTGGATAATAGAGGGCAGGGCAGAAGCCTGCTGGGGATGGGGTGGCAGCCAGTCCCCACAGTTAAACCTGAGCTCAGTGTTTGCTACACCTTCCTGGGGCTGGCTATTGTTCCCAGTGAAAGTACAAGAATGACAGTCTATGACTCCTGAGGTGAGACTCTCAAAGGCTTAGTCTATGACTCCTGAGGTGAGACTCTCAAAGGCTTCCATCCCATGTTCTGGATTTTCTGCCCCTTCCTCTGGGAAAGCAAGCCATCTTGTTCGGAGACCCCTCTTCCAAGGAGAGGCTCATGTGGCCAGGGATTGAGACTGCTAGTCATCAGCTGCTGAGCAATCCAGAGGCTCCCTCACATTGCAAGGGAGTCTTTAAGCAGAGAGCCTTTCTCATATGAGATAACTGTAGCCTCAGTCAAAAACTTGTCTCTACTCAGAACCTTCCCATTACGTCCCTAACAGATCAGGCCCCTCAAACTGTGAGAGACAAGAAACACTGCTTTGGAACCTCTGGTTCTTCCCTTCTAGAATGAAAAGAATTATAAGTGGTTTCAGAAGAGATGGAGGGAATGGAGGCTTGGGGGGATTTGATATCTGTGAATTGGAGAATTTCTGAGGGATTATACGTAAGTAGGGGGAAAGAGAATCTGATCAAAGTTAACTCCAGGGTTTGCATTGGGGTAACTAGGGGTGTGGTAACAGGCGGGCCTTCAGTGCAAGAGCTGGCCTGGGGAAGGAGTGGAAGCAAAGGACAGCTTCATTCTGAGTAGCATTAGGCTTGGGATCCTGGCTATCTAAGCTGGATAATGTAGTGTGAGTCTGGGATTATGAAAAGAAACCATACAAGAGTAATAGATTAAAACATTCTAAACTGTAAGCAGCACTCTAAGGCTTGGATGGGGTTATCCACAAGGAGTAGATACTGAAGTGGCAGGGCCCAAGGCATGACCTTGGCCACTCGGCATTGTCTTTATTGTGAACACTGATCAGGTAATGATTTAAGAACATCCTCAGTAAATCATAGCTCCCCTTATAAATTAAACTCAAAATAAGAATACATGTTAAGTGTTAAGAGGCCCATCAATATGGACATTTATAGTGAAGAAACCTTTTCAATCTCTTTATGATGTGCTATTTGTATGTGTGGGTATGTGTTAAAAGTGTTATAGGGGGTCTTGCCTCTTGAACTTCCTCACATATTATATTTTCATCTGAAACCTTCCTGTAATATGACCATAAATTAAAAAGTTAAGCATCTGCACAATGGCTTCTGCTGTATCTGAATTTTCTGGAAATTGTTCCTTGGTATTTGTTGTTTATGAATATAGAGATTTCTAGGGAAATGTATTTCTGGGTCATATTTCTCTGCTAATTACAGCTCAGGACAGGCCTTTAGTATTAGCTTTGCTTTACTTCAAGCAGCTTGCTTGTCTCTACTTTTTCAAAGTCTATCAGCCTGTATGCTTGCATAAACCTCAGGGGAGATTGTGGAAAAGAATGGCATCTCCCGACACTTTGTATTACAGGTCTGGCGTATCCCACAGTTTCTTGAAAAGAATGAGATCCCGTTTGCTTTCTGAGTTTTCTTTGCCTAGGTTAAGAAAGATGGAGTTCCTGGACAATGAAGATCTCTGATGTAGCTTTGAGCTTGCAATTAATTTGTCCTTCCCATAAACAAATCCCACCACCACTAAACCCTGTGTGTCAATCGTGATCTTCTACCAGCAGGTGGCAACAGCGAGTGCAATAGAATGGAAAACCCCAGCTCCGAGTCTGCGCAGATAGCCCACAGGGCAACATGCAGCACTGTGCGGTTCAACAGGCTAGGCTGCTGTTTATTTGAGACTTGCCTTCCAATCTACCCCTCCTCCTTGGAAGCTCCTATTTCTCCTTCCATAGAGACTGATCTGGCTAGCAGGGCAACACTCTATTAAGCAAAGAAAATTTTGTTTTGTTTTTCCCAACAACCAATTTATGTTTTCCTCTGAGTCTGGGAAAGGTGATTTACCTCCTTTGGTAATAGTTCTTATTTTCTGTGTCTCTCTGTCCTTATGGGCCTCTTAAAACATCTCTAAAAAGGAGGCAAAGAAAATGTATTGCTTAGAAGAATTTGCAAGAGACAACTATTTTGAACCTGTTAAATGAGATCAGAAAGCCAGGAAGCCTATCTGTGACCGTTCAAGAACAAAAGATACCATTGGGTTTTAAGGTTAGCAGCAGTTGCCATCCAGTCACTGGTCCTGTTCTTACCTCTTTGACAATCAGCTCCATTTATTTACAGGTGTTATCTCAGATTGCTTTGGCTTTTGTGTTTTCAGAGCTAATGTATGGCAGATGCCAGCAGACATGATTGGGCTTCTTACCACATGACACTCTCTCAGGTCCAAGGAGCAAGGTTTTGTTAGTGGCAGACACGATAGTGCATGTCCTCGAGGGACCTTGGTAATGGATACTACATATCCAATGGATGAGACAATTGTAAATAAGAATGGGCCTGCTTTACTCACTGAGTTCCTCTGCATTTGAGCTTAGTGAAACTGAGCACAGGATCATTTTGCAGACTAAAGAAGCCATTTAGGCATCAGGCATCACACTTCTCCAAGGAAAACAAATGTACAACTCCAAGACTGTGCTGGCAGGCCTGGCCTCCTTGAGATAGCTCTAAAAATGATCCCTCATGATGCCCCCAAAGTGCTTTGTTACATGTTATAGAGCCCACGGCCTTCCATTCCACCTGAGTCTGAACTGTGGATGGTACCTGGGGCCTGGACCCAACTCATTCATGCTCTATGAGGAGCTTGCCCTATTACAAGGTGGCGATCTGAACCTAAGAAAAATATCTAAGAAAAACACATTGTACAAAGTTGGATTCTGACTTTGTGTTTTGCTAATAAATACAGTCTAAGTTCTGGCAAGTCACAAGATTTTGACATTTGTATTTAATCATCCATCAAATTAAATAGAATAATAAGCCTGCCTGGGAGACCCTTCAGAATATGTAATCATAATAATTAATTGTGACTATTGCTCATTCACATGTTAATTGCCAGGCACTCTGTTTTGGCTCCACACCCAGGAGTCTCAGAGGATAATCAACCCCCCCCCCAACCATAGGAAAGAAGCTCAGTAAGATCCAGCTTCCTTGCCTGTGACCTCTGACCCCTTTTCTCCTCCTCCCCAGTCACTCAGTGTCACTTGCACACATCTCCAAGCTGGCACTTGCTGTGTCTCAGCACTTGCTGTGTCTCAAGTTTACTAGGAACTTTGCTTTGATGTGCCCTCTGCCTGGACCATTTGTCCTCTGATGGGCACTTAATGAAGTTTCTCCAATCTGCATTTAAAAGCTGCTTCTCAATTAACTTCCCCTGTACAACCATGCTGGAACTCTAATATTACTGACAATCTATTTCCGGCCCTACTTAAAAAAAAAACAAACAACTTAATCTATCAATTAAGATTATTGTTTATTGTCTAACTTCTCTAACAAAACTGTAAGTTCTTTAGAGATGGGGATTTTTGTGAGAGTTTTCTTTTTTGTTTTTGTTTCGTTTGTTTTATTTTGGTTGTTCTGCTGTTTTTCATTGGACTGGCCTAAAAATGTGGAAGCAGGATACATAGGAAAGCATTCATTAGTACTGGTCAGATAAATGACTATATCACAGTGTTCACTAACACACATACATGCACACACACACACACACACACACACACACACCTATATTTATATACTCTTACTCTCCTACACACTTACATGAAATATTTGGGTTTACTTTAACTCTTGGATAACGTTGTTTAGGAGCAGCATACTCTGTATTTGTAAGAGGTGGGTTAAAATTAGAAAAAACTTGAATATGCAATCATGGAATTTTGTCTTTTTCCCTTGGAACCACTTACAGGAAAAAAATACCTTTACTAGAGAGAGGCATAGCCCCATGATGTAAACATTTGTCAGAAAACAACCTTTCTACTGTGAAGTAATTGCCATATATTTAGTGTGAATGAAAAAATCCAAATCCAGGAATGTTTTTAAGAGACATATAATTTTAATGCTTTTAGGTTATAAAGTAACGGTCAGCAGGTAACAAAGACCTGACTGATTACAGCCGCAGACACAGCTGAACAGATAAGGATCATTGATAATTAACACCGTTTGTATGCAGTTGGGTAGTTGTAAATGTGTTTGAAAACAATTTGCTCTCTTAAGTAAATTTAACCACCACCTCCACCCTTGTTTACCTTATTGATTTGCTTAATCAATCAGCTTTCTGTAGACAACAGGAAAGCAAACTGTAGAGTCCTGTAGACACATAGTAAATACCAGGTTACTGTTGACCTGCTCATATTCCCACTCCTACTTAGCCAGAAAAAGTATGAGCCACAAAACCATGGGCTTCATTCTGTTTGCAGACCAAAATAGGTTGTAGAGGTGAGGAGAGACTCTTGAGTTCTGGAGTCCCCTGACAGGGACTGTTTCCTCAGTTTGAGCCTTCACCGTCACCTTCAGTTACGGCACCAAGTGAACCATTTATGGCAGTGAGTTCTTCTGGTCCCTTCATTTCTCACTTGGTTGCCACATGGCTTAGGCCAAACATTCCTTCAGAGTACAGAGGACAGGACTGTCTCAAGCCGGATGCTGTGTGATTCTAGAGTTTCAGATATTACAAAGCTTTTCCTCACATATGATTAAGACTTGCCTCCTTTCAGGTAGCATCCACCTGCCCTAGATTTCCCTAGTGACGTAATATTCTTTCACCTCTTTCTCTCCGACCTGTCCCTTTGAACAATGACAGGAGAGACATTTCAGTTCAGCTTTCTCCAGACAACTAGGGCTGTTTACTAGGTCTTAGGGAAAAGTAATTCATTATGTTTCTTAGATACTATCTAAATCATTTTTGGGTCCCAGAAATAGTCTTCAATCTGTAAAGAAGCTGAAAAGTAAAAGAACCTTTTTTTTGGTAGAGGTTCTTTGGCTGGGCAGTTTCTCAAGGTTGTGAGCCACTTGTAAATGAGCACATAGTCACATCCCAGTGAACGTCTAGGTAGCCACATTTACAATTTTTCTCATAGTTAGCTTATTTATTAAGCAGCTGAGATTTATCATCACTCTGTTATTCTAGAGATGAAAATGTCAATTCACGGGTAACCGGAGAGCCTGCCCAAACACTGGAAGACTCTAGTCAAGAATCAAGGCCAACTCTTTGGACCTACTACACAGTGAGTGAAGGCAAGCTTCCTGAATGTCCGCAGCACGGTGGGGACTGAGTCCCCTGCAGGGTTGATGAGGCCAAGACTCACTTCAGGGCCCTTAGCCTTTTCTATCCAACCAGAAACAAGAGCGAGCATGTGAAGGGAGTTGTTCAACCTTGGTACTGTCTTAGACCATAATCTGATCTACAAATGCTGCAGCTTTGGGAGTCAACCGGATACACAGATAATTTGAATTAAGGGATCAGCTGAAGTGTATGATCAGCATTAGAATCAAAATTAATAAACAGGTAGTTCTCAAACCCAGATAACAGACTCACCAGGAGGATGGTAGATATAGGAACAAAACAGGACCAAAAAAAAAAAAAAAGTCATGAAGAAAAATTACCTCCAAATTGCAAATTGCAACTAAACACAGAGGCTTTTGCTCTGAAGAAGACTGGTGGTGGGTGGGGGCTTCAACATCTTCTGCTCTGCCTTTTGTCTACCAGCAAAGGAAGAGACGGCCCCTCCCCTAGACTTTTGGAAGTATTCAGCCTATTTTACAGAACTACTCAGGGCCTGGAGGGCATGAGGTTGTAAACTCATGATTATTCACCGCTGACACTGAATTCTTAGCTCTGAACACTTTGACTGCCTTGCTGAGGTGACTCATAATTCCTGCACCTAGCAACATTTCCAGAGTTTCAAGAATAAAGGAGGATGGTGTTCAAGTTTTATGGCGTGTTTGTAAACTGTGGGGAGAAAACTAATGTGGTAGAGTATGACTACCAAAGGACAGACTAAAGAGCAGTGACTGACTGGCACAGGTACATGTTGTCCTCTGGATATAATTTTGATCAGTAGTATCTTATTGGGTATCTAATAGAAGTGGCTATTGTGTTTATAATCATGTTTTTATTAAGCGAATAATTGCCTATATACTATGCAAATGAGAGCATTTTATACATTTTCAAGTTGTTTTTATTTGCTTGGTTGAAGGAAAATCAATAAATTATTTTAAATATATAAAACATGTTGTATTACTATGAAGTGCAGTTGTGTGTGTGTGTGTGTTAACAAAAGGTCATTGTGTTTTAAATGTATCACATATATTTTCTTTTTACCCTCAAGCGGTATATGTGCTATTGTGGAAAACATTAATTTTTTAAAAGATACAAAAGTGAAGAATGAGTGGCTAGAGTGATGGCTCAGTAGTTAAGAGAACTTATTGCTCTTGCAGAAGATCCAGTTTTGGTTTTCAGTATCTGTGTTGGGTATCTCACAACTCCCTGCAACTCCAGTTCTCGAATATCTGGTGTCCTTTTTTTTTTATCTCCAAGGGCAAGTGCAAGTGCATGGGGCAGTACAGGTAAGTAGGCATCCATACACACACATTAAATACATACAAAAATAATGAATAAATAGGCTTATTAATTGAAATTTTCAGAAAGTGAAACATCAACTTGTTAAGTAGCAACCTTTGAGTGGTCCCTTCCTGTCTCATTTCTACATTTGCATGTCACACGACTAGTTTCATGTTGTGCTTGACTTTTATTTCCTATCACACCTTGAATATTTTGAATGCAATATTATTTTCATATTGTGAGCTTTTTCTGAAGACAGTTTACAAAATTCTGCCAAGATGAATGACCAGTTGTACCAAGAAGTAAACTTTTCTGTATTTCAACAATTGTTTAGGGGAAATTTACTTTAGATGATAAAAATACATGAAATAAAAAAGAATACACACCCAACAAAACCCTAAAAGTGATAGGTCAGTCACTATCGATGACCACAATGCAAACATTAAGTACTCATTAAATGATGCATCTGCTTGCTTCCACCATTTACACACAGGAGATGAGTTTCTGAAAACTGGATTTCATTCTGGAAGGTTTGCTGGAAGACGAAAAGACCAGAAAAACACTTTTGAAATTCCCAACTCTGTTTGGAGAAAGGTCATATATTTGATAATTTCTAAATTGATGTTACTTTTCAAAGAAAGCCGAGATTGATACATTTTAGATTTTTAAATGCTATGGTAATAAATGAAATAGAAAATGTTATTAGTATTGTAACATATTCTCTGCAGCTTCCTTTAGAAAGGAAAGATACTTTTTATGTAAATAGAGTTCTGTGATTTGATTACTCTGTGCTGAAAGTCAGAGTTTATAAAACAATGGGTCTTTGGATTGAACTGACAGGTGGGATCAAGGCAAGAAGGGAGTTGATAAAAATAAGAGTAGTTCCACCATCTGTTGAGACTTTCCTTGGTTGGTTGAAAACCTTTCTCTAGGATGAGGACTTTCCCTTTCCAGGCATTCATGGGACTTCTGTTTACTTAACAGGAAAACAAACAAACAAACAAAAAACCCAATCAACCAAACAAAACCACAATTAACCCTCTTCACCCAATATGCAATTCTCTTAGCTCATGCTTGTCAGCGGGGTGGTTATCTCAGCTGCCAAGGCGAGGTTTCTTCTGCATCCCCGCCTTTGGACCTTCGGAAGTTTCAAACATTACTTTGACCGTCTGTGTCCTCTGCTAGCATCCTAAGTACTGCTAAGGTACACAAGTCATCTTAGGAGAGCTAAAATCTGAGAGCCTCGTGGATTCTTTCTTAGATTAGGAGTAATGAAGAGAGATATTAGTCATGAGCTTATGCTTGAAACTTTAAGAGTTCTTGTATAAAAATATATTTTTGGATTATGAATGTGTAACTGGGACAACCCCTAGACTTTTGACCCAGAAATGGAGGCGTCAGTGGTTCTCCCTCTTCATCTCACATGACATTTGCCTGAGGAGGGTTTATTAAAGCTGCTTGCTGAGTGCTCAGGACTTCTAAACTTAGAGATCCATGACTGAGAAGATAGATCTCTAGCAATTTTCCAGCTGATGCTGATGGTGCTTGCTCAGACACTTTCTCTTTGAGAACTCTGTTCTGTTCAACAACGTTAAAGCAACTATTCTAACTTTCCTGTATTCTAATGATAGAGGGAAATGTGAGGACATCCCTTCCAGAGCTAAATGTTGACTTTTTAGTCACATTATACAATTTACTTCATACGCACCAGGATGTTCTAACAAAAATAATAAGAGGGGTGGAATAGAAATTAACTTGAAACAGAAATTATGGAAGAAAACCAGGGTGATGTGGGGTTATATTGATCATTTTTTAAAAATTAGATTTACAGTATCTCTGATCTTGAAATCTTTGAGGACCTCACTGGTGGCTAATCAACTGCAAGGGCAAAATTGGTTTGCCCTTTTGTAGTTCAGACCCTTTCTACTTCATATGTGAACATACCTTGACAGCATCCTCTGGAGGCTGCCCAAATGCAGAGTTAAGAGAGTTAAGAGTTAAGAGTTCCCACCAGTTGGTCCTGCATAGACCCAGGTTAATTTGTCTCAGTAAAGAAGGAAGGGACAAGAGTGCTGAAATGGATGAAGTATCTAAAGGTTACCTTGATACAGGGGAACATTCCAGATATAGTATTAATTAAATAAAATTTCGTTCCTATTGAGAGACAGATCCAGAGACACCCTGCTTTTAAAACCCCGCAGAAAGATTAAAATTTGCCACAAATTGATCTGAACTAGTTCTGTGTTTTAAATTTTGAACCTGTACTAAAGTAGGTGAGGAAGGCTAGATTCCCTTTCTCATACTCTCTTACAAATGCAGAAGTAAGTGAGGCCGGGAGAGGAACTGGTACTGTGAGAAGGCAGGGAATTTGCTAGTCTTAGAATTCAGAGGATATTGCTATTAGTCAGGAAAAGCTTGTCTCAAGAATTCCTGCATCGGGGTTAGCCCTTCAGGCTGGTAAGAATGAAATTGTGTGTCGGCAATGACCACTGAAGTCAGATTCACCAATGATATTCCGAAGCACAATCAATGGACATCGAGTCTGGGAAAATGCCTTCAAATCCTAACTTGACCTCATTGTAATCCAGAGGCTTTGAATTTTCATTCCTGGCTTTTATTTATCAGCAAGACTGGAATACTTTTCTTTTGTGAAAGGCCTATTAAAAATAGAACTCCATGAAGTAAAATTTTGTAACTGTAGCCATGTTGGGTTGTCCTTTAAATGGTGTGTGGCCTCTCAAAATGCTAGGGTTGCTGAGAAGGACATTGCTTTTCCCTGGGTCTGCCTCCACGGATAGTCAGCTGCAGAGCCTTGCTTTTCCTCACTGCTTTTCTTTTGTGCACCTGCAGTTTGGAGTCAACAAAAATCGCCAACCCAGGGTGATAAGCTCCATGTAAATAATTAATGACATGGAACTAATTATTTCTGTATTAGGCCACCTGCACCCTCAAAGCTCAAGAGCCCCAGGTGTGAAAATTGCAGGGGCAACCAACTGTGAGCTGTGTTTCATCACCAAACTCTCCAGAAGAGGCCTGACTGCTTCCTGCCTGTGTTTTTTTTTTTTTTTTTTTTTTCAAGGGCTAAGCAGCAGAGCATGGTGGGACCGGTGTATTTGCAATGATCTCAGAAGGCAACTACAGGATGCTGTAATGCTTGAAAAACTGAACCCCTGGAGCCATCCAGGTGATAATAGTGATTAGGTTTAATTAGAGGAAAGAACACTTCAGGATATGGTTAGAAATTGTCTCTTGTGCTGAGAGAAACTGTTGCAAAAATCCTACATGGGAATCCAATATTTATGGGGAAGGAACTTCAATGTCAATATGTAAATCGGTTCTGTCAGTTCTAAACTCTTGAGTATGCAAATTGAACCGCTGGTCTAGATCTGCAGTTACAAATGTGCCTCTCGGGGAGGAGTTTTATTTTAGTGCATTGGTTGTGGTGCTGGGTATGTTCAGGGCACAGCCAAAGATCTTTTAACATCTCATTTGAAGGAAACCCATTACACACTACCGTGTACTTTATATTAACTTTAAACAAACACCAGGAGAAGCCCACGGGCCATTTTGTAGAGCCCTCTTTTGGTTTAGAATGAGGAAGAAAGGAACTTCGAATTGACCATTTGATTTTGTTTGGTCAAAGCTCAGTCTAATGATCTACTTTTGGGGGGATGTGGTTTATAAGGAAACCCAGGAAAAAAGACATTTGCTCTCTCATTGGAGTATTTATGAAGTGACAGAATGGCGGATTCCACAAGTGCTTGAACAAAACTCTAGCTGAGTTCGCCTAACCGTGTATCAGACACACTCACTCATGCACACACACCACTAATTAGGTCACAGAATGGCCATACCTATTGTTTTTATCTTTCCCGTTTAAAAACTAAAAGAGAAGCCCCATCCCTCCATTTTTTATTTCTGGGTTTACTTCTTCATTTGCTTCTCCTCAGCTCCTTTTACTCTGCATTTGGGCTTAGCTTCTGGCTTTTTTTTTCTTTTTATGGTTATAATTATATTAAGATTTATAAAAATAAATATACAGTAGTGCCTATTAGTTTTTAAATTAGTAGACAGAAAAAGAAAAGAATGAACCAAATTTCCCAGCTCAGCCTCTTGACTGCAGTGGTCATTTGGGACAATCCCTATGTGTCAGTGTTGATAAATTGCCATTAACTAAAGTTCATCACTTAGGTTAGGCTTCACCATGTGTGGAGCACATTCTCTGAGTGTTGTGATCTGCCTTCTACCACTATCCAGTAGTATCATTCCCCAAACCCCTATACCCACTGCCTGCCCCAGAAGAGGTCTCACCGTGAAGCTCTGCCTGGCCTGGAATTTGCTATGTAGCACAGGTTGGCCTCAAACTCATAGAGATTCATTTGCCTTTGCCTCTTGAATGCTAAGATTAAATAAAGGCATACACTATGTTTTACACACACACACACACACACACACACACACACAAACACACATACACGAATTACATATGTATATTTAAGTTGAGACAGGGTCTTTCTACATAGTCAGGCTGACCTTGAACTTACTGTAGAGTCCAGGAGTCCCTCAAATGTATACTTTTCCTGTTTGAGTCTCCCAAGGGCTGGTATTAAATGTGCGTTACCATATGTGGCTATCCTACTCCTCCTAATGACTTTGTAAATTCCATTGTGCTATCATGCCACAGTTCAACATGTCCCCTAATGGATAAGACTTCCTTTTATTCTCTTGTTTATATTATAGTCTTTTACACTTAAAGGATGAAGTTCTGGAAGGGGAGCCTCATGATCACATAGCTGAAAAATATATACTCTATTAAATTTTAATGAACATTGCTACATGGCTTTTAAAAGCAGTTTCGTCAAGAGACATTCCCAGCACCCCATAAGGGTACTTTTTACCTTACTCCTCACCAGGAGCAGGTATCACAGCAACACTTTCTGGTAATACTTATTTCAAAAGATGTGTAACACACCAGTGACATGTTAGCTCTGGGTTCTGATTTTTATTAGAGATTTAACACTACCATTTCTTTCCTTCCTTCCTTCCTTCCTTCCTTGTTTACTTCCTTCCTCCCTTCCTTCTTTCCTTCTTTTTTTGAAAGCCTTCATTTTTCATTTATTGATTCTGTGATCTTTAGAACATTGTTTTTTTTTTCTTTTTGAACAACTGTTTTCTGCTCAGAAACCTTGTGAAATTCATTTCCCATTGCCTTGGTTTCCTTATCAGTAATATACATACAGCAATAACTGTTACATCATAGGGCTGACTGAATGTTTAGACAGTATAATGTACACAGCAGGCCTTTTTGCAGTTAATGATACATTTCTTTTATTACTAGAAGGGTCTAGATGGATCATTAGACCCTTTGAGCAGTATTCAGGAGTATTGCTTCATTATGATATTCTTGGATAAAGTATAGAATTCCACCAAGTTTGGTGGTAATTAGGTGAGATCAAAGCAGGTACAAACATTTCCTTATTGCTATATTGTGGAAAATAGTGTCCAAAACAGAAGACTACCTCTGGCTATCATTTTTCTATGAATATGTAGAAAACTAAGGAAAATCCCAGTTCTTTTAGAATTTACTCTGTGATGGTACAAACTTTTCATCAGAGCTGAAGCTTCTCTCTCTGTGTGCTAAATTTATTCAGGTATTATCTGTTCTCGGCCCACACTTAAAAATAAAGGGGAAGCTGCCATTGGGGTTATTACTGGCACGTTTCTCTTTAGATGCTGGTCTACATCCTTTGTTTGGGATTCTTTCTAGACTTTTCTTGGGACATATGCCATTTCATATTCCCTGAGAACCTTTGGAATATGACTTTCTTCAGTTCTACTTATCAATCTATCCCATGTCATTTCTGCTCTTCACTCTTAATCATTGAGAGGGGATCTTCATGAAAGGGAGGAAGAGAGAGAGAGAGGGAGAACAAAAGGGAACTGAAGGAAGGATGGATATTACATCTACCTTTGAAATTGTCACTGTCACCTTCCAGAAGCATCTGAGTAGATGGCTTTTCCAGCCCACAGATTAAATGCTTCAAGTCTGAGCTAAGTGACACCTTGACAACATGGCTCCTGACCTCAGACTGCACCATGTCTCCCTCCTTACAGCAGAAAGCTGCTATACTGAACCAAGACCTTGAAGAATCATAACGACTTTGGCCTATCTCTCCAAGGACTCTCTGATACACTGAACCAGGAAGTGTGTGGCATAAACACTGTGGCCTTTTAAGACATGTCGTGCTAGGTAAGTTGACAGCCTAGCTCTGCCAAGACAGGGTAGGCAAGTCCTTCATAACCCCTGCTCTACAATCAATGTCTGTCAGAGAAACGGGGCCAAATGACTGAAGATGGATGCTGTAATGTATGGAGAGAAAATGGGAACTGTCCAGGCAGCCACTGGTATGTCATTTCTTAGTTTTGTAAGCTGCGGGCCCTGCACTTCCTATATAATCAGATATATTTATCCCTCTCAGGTCTCTGAGGTGGTTGAAGAATAGATAGCTAGAGTCTCATAATTAAATTTTGAGTTGTTTAGGAATCAAGAGAGTGTTCTGGATCTAAGAAGATGTTTTTAAAATTGTGTTGCAAGTTAGTATAAAAGTTGAGTTGGATATAGAACTTTAAATTCATGGAGATGGTTAGATAGTAGAACATTGAAGTCAGGTGCCAAATACGTATGGACTGGACATTGGGAATGTATGCTAAACCATATAACCCTCATAACTGTGGCCTAATTACCTCTGTTGTTTTTTATTGTATTTATTATTATAAGAGAAAGAGCCATGTGTTGGACTGAAAGGGGGGGGCTGTTGGGGGAAATAAAATATACCTTAAACTTAAAAAAAAAAGGATAGAGGATGGGGGAGGTTGAGGGGGAAGAGGGTGGAAGGGTGGGACTGGAGGGAGGGGATTGTGATTGAGATGTAACTTGAATAAATAAAAAATAAAGTAAAAAAAAAAAGGGGGGGGCTGAAGAGATGGCTCAGCGGTTAAGAGCACTGGCTGCTCTTCCAGAGGTCATGAGTTCAATTCCCAGCAACCACATGGTGGCTCACAACCATCCATAATGAAATCTGGTGCCCTCTTCTGGCCTGCAGATATACCTGCAAACAGAACACTGTATACACAATAAATAAATCTTTAAAAAAAAAAAAGACATGTTCTGCTAGACCCCTCCTTATTTTTCCACCAAAGTAGAACATGTTTTCTGACAACAGAATTTTCAGTAGTTGGTATAAATAATGTGAAATATTGACATCTATAAGACCTTTTCATTATCTTATGGGATTTGTGGAAAAGTCTATACAAATTTAGCACTGATATAAAAAATTGAAAGTACAACTTAATACCAAAATTGAAACTAGTTTGAGGGGCTGGAGAGGTGACTCAGCAGTTAGGAACACTGACTGCTCTTTCAAAGTACCCAGGTTCAATTCTTAGCATCCACATGGTAGCTTACAACCATCTGTAACTCCAGTCCTAGAAGATGTGACACCCTCCTCTGTGCGCACTACACAGTGAGACAGGCAGTCAGAATAGCCATAGATGGATGTTAGCCACTTAAGATGATTCTATAAGTAAATGCCGGCTTATTGCTTACATGTTTTGAGGTATTTAGTTAGTAATGCCCACCATATGCAGTGAATGAGAAATACTTGAAGTGCTTTTGAATGCAGAAAGCTCTGAGCCAGTGAGTTTATGCAAGTGTGGGAGAGAGGAAGAATGGGAGGCCAGCAACAGAGGTGGAGGAAAGCAGCAGCCAAGATGTGTATAGGACTAGGGTTTACAACACCTTCACTCTTTAAGGAGAAAGAAGTAATGCTATGTGGGATGAGGGTGGGAAGAGCAGTCTAGACAAAAGGAATAGGTTTCTTTGTAAGCCTAGTCTTAATCTCAAATATTCTTTTACATTATATTTTTTCCCCAAATATATATGTGGATCAATAATAATTAAAAAGAAACTTTGTCAGTCCATGCCCCCCCCCCCCCACTGGCCCCACACAGTCTGTTCTGTTTCCTGAAAAAAAAATTATGGTGAGTCTATAATGCCAAGAATCTCAAATAGTAGTTCTTCTTTTAATTTCCATTATGGAATCCTGAAGGGTATTCTGAACAGGATGGTGGTAAAATTGCCTCTGAGCACAGAGTTCCCCAGAACCTTAGAGAAAAGGCAAGTCACTGAAGCAACAAGAGTGGAAGGCACCAGAAAAAGCTGCAGCTAGTTGCAGGTTGATTGGAAAGGGAGCTCATGATCAAACACTTAGGCTGTGGAGTGAATGGATACACCTATAACCCTATTTCCTTCTTTTCCAAGCCAACTTTGGGAAATTTCCCAAAGATTAAAATGGAGATCTTAATGTTATATAGCTGACTAAAAAAATCCTGGCCATAAGTTTTAAGTGTCTAGTGCATGTTATTAGGACACTACTTGAATCAAGAAAAGCTAGATACCCTCACTGAATTGTCCAAGTTTCTTCTGCCTGTTGGAGTCGATAGATCAGATGGAGGCAGAAATTAAAATTAGCATGAAGCAGTTCGTAGAAGCTTGCCCTCCTTTCCCATCTGTGCTTTTTCTGAAAAAAAGTCACAGATGATTTATGGAAGTTCCAGTAGTGAAGAATGGAGAGAAAAAAAAAAAAGAAAGAAAGAATGTGAACGATAGGTGGGACATCCTGAGAAGCAGAGAATTATTACAAGGAAAATCATGTGTGACGGAGATGTGTGGGAACCTGGCAGGAGGAGGCCTGGGCCATGTGTGTATTCACTACGCCGTTCATTGTGGAAAATATGTGGAAAATTGCATGGAGTTCAAAAATGACTGTCCCAGCTATGATTCACTAGAGAAGTTGCTCTCAGCTGCATGGACCCTGGCATTTTTTCAGAGGTCATGTTTACACATAATTTATAAAGTTCTTACATGTGGCTGAAAGTTTCCCTGGCATATTTAGAAATGTCTGGGAGGGCAATTCTCAGTACCTCTTTCAGTCTGTCTTGCCTTCTGCTTGAGCATTAATTCACTTAGTATTTATTGTGGTCAAGGCAAAGAAGGCTTCCAGTTTTCTGGGCTAAGGACTGTAAAGCTGGGATCCTCTGCAGAGTTTAGTTGCTGCCACATCTGCCACCTGCTGCTCACCTGGGCACTTTTAAATAAGGGTGAAATGCTTGTGCTATATTCTCTGTGGGTGTCTGAGCATCCTTTGCCTGCACCCCACCCCACAACATTGATCCTATTCATTTTCAGGATTGGAACTAGGGAAAAGATCCTACAAATGCTTTGAAGGGAGGTTAACAGCCAAGACACCAGTTGGCTTTTTGTTTCTGTCTTGTGATTTCATACACGAAACAAGAGGACTCCTCCAAAAGATGGTTTCACTCCTAGACAGTTCTGGCTAATGTCTCTTCCTCAAATTGTGAATTTATCCAATATTTGCTTGTTCCTCCTCAAGAGAATCAGAACCACTCCATTCCACACTGATATTAAGAGGAATTAATTTGGAGGAGGTCATGTTTTCATATCTTTTTCTTCTTCCTTTTAAAAGCTAGATGTCCCCAATCTGCTCAGTAATTTCTCATGTGGCATAGTCACACAGTTCTGTATTTAAATTGTAATATTTAATGATGCTCCAGTTGTAATTAACAGTACACCATCATGATTATGGGGTTATTTTTGAAGAGTATAAACTTTCATTTGCAATTAGTTCCCTTTCAGAATTGGCCTGTGGCTGGACAACTGTGACATGCCCCTGTATTATAGGTACATGTGGGATGCTAAGGCGGGGGTATCTAGACTGCAAGATAAACCTGGGCTGCACAGACTGAGACCTTGACTCAAAATCTAAAAGAAAGTTAAAAAAAAAAAAAACAATGTAAATTAGCCTGGAGATTATCAGTGGTACACTGATGACTCCAGCTGCCGACACCTTCCTGAAGACAGTTCCTCGAGGCCTGATTGCAAGAGTGGGCCTTTTTGTTCTTTAGGGGTTTTTTGAAATCAGAAGAGATCTGAATATGCTTCTAGTTTTTAAAAAGAAGTTTCTACCCTTTGGAGCAGAATTACTTCATATACTTGCTTCATTTCGAGAGCGTCAAAGTGAGTCCCCCTCCATTTTCTCGCTCACTCATTTGATTCTTACTGAGTGCCGTCATGGCTTAAACTCTAAATTGAGGGAGGTGACTCGTGTTTTTGCCCATCACTCCTTGCTCTCTGGGCCTCAAATGGCCCTGCCCTTCCATTGATGATGTTTCTCTGCTTCTCCGAGTGCCTACAAATGTTCAGTGCATCTGAACCATTTGATAGTGGCCTCTGGAGGACCAACAAAGCCTGGGTGGGGTAGTGCCTCACCTTCAGCTAAAGCAGAATAAGCTAAAATCCAGAGAGGTAAGGCATTTGACCTTTGCCCTAACCCATTCACTAAACTTTGCAAACAAAAAGATAAAAGGCCATAAAAGTCACTTTAGAATGGAACAACATGGTCCTTAGTTTGACCCAAAACATGATGTGAGAAGATTTAAAAATTACAGATGAGTAATTTTTTAATATATTTTTAAATCAGGTCATTTTGTTTTTCATAAACCTTGGAGGCCATTGCTGGTGTTTGCTGGGAAGAACATCTCTGGGCAAATGCTTTGCTAAAGATCCTACCACCTATGAGGTAAAAGGACATATTACTTGTTACTTAGCAACATACTTACGTGTAGGAATTTTACTTGCTGCCTCAACTTGAGAACAAAGAATAACCCAGAAAGAATGAGAAAAAGCAGTTGGGCAGTCAGTTGGGAGGTGAAAGTTCAATAATTGGATTTAACAAAAGAAGTTTAATAAAAAAAAAAAGCTACTGACACATTAGCTACAAGGTGCTAGGAAGAATCTCATCATTTTAGAGGGATGGTCAGTAGATACACATTTCTGTGATACTTGAAGGTGAAAATATTCATTTATGTAGAGGCATTGAAATTCTTTGTATTCGAGATTACGTCAGATACACAATATATTAACATATTCAGTGTGTTAACAAGACAGATTTGAAATGAAAAATGACTTTTAAAAAGACAATAATGGATACTTGTCTCAGAGGATGAGTTTGTTGTTTGCTACTGGAGGTGACATTGTTAGTAAAAGGACATGTAAACTTTATGCCTCTGGGCTGCTCTTCAGCTCTTTGTAGCTGTGATTTAGGGTTCTGGCTATATTGCATATTGTTGTTTCTGTGTCATTGACACCTTTGATCCCTACCATCACTTAGAAGTCCAGACAAATCCTTTTCAAACAAATGCCACTAAAATGCAAAAAAAAAAAAAGGAATCCTGTAGTCCTGTATATCACCAACTTTTCATAGCATGACATACAATAAAAGTCATTATAAAAATTATTTCGTTAAGTCTGAGAGGTTCATTGTACCAGAGAATTTGGAATGTGCCCAAGTTGTCTAAACCCTAACACTGTTCACCTGGGCTGAGCCTGACCAAGGTGGGGGTATCTTGAGCTAGTAAGACACCTCTTGACAGAAGAGAAGGATTAAATCATGCTTCTGGAAACTGTTTATACATATCTAGAGATCTGTTTTCAAGATTTTGTATCTCTCAAAGTTGTTACCATTCTGGAGAGTTACATGGCATATTTTCACCAATATTGGAGTGCTTGAGCACAAAAGTAGGAGCACTTGGTGGGGCTGATGAAGGGACTAAAATGTACAGAAATCACAAGGCAAACAGTTAGGAGCAAAGCTAGACGTTGAAAATTCCAGCCAATGAGTTGGGAATAAAAGAGCGAGAAAGATGAAAGAATATGCAGAGAGAAAGGTACTTGGAACTAGCTATGAAGAAGTGGGATGGTCCTTTAATTGTGGATATGTCTATGGAGGTAGATTTGCAGAAGACAGCAGAAACTTTAGTCCTTTGGTTTAAGCAGACAAAATATTGGAGCTCAGAATGGCTGTTATCTGGTTGAATATTATCAACTGGGGGGGACAGGTGACTTGAGGGGAAAGTGATCTGGGCCACAAAGTCTTCAGAGGAATGGAAAGGATATTCTAGTAACATTAAGTACCAGCCCAAGGAGAGACAGGATGAGGATGCTGGGTAGATGTCCTGAGGCTCTGTGGAGAGTGGGGATGAGGAAGGCTGGTAGGCAGAAAGATCTAAAACAGTCTGCCCTTAGGAAAAGGGAGAGGCACTTGTGCAGTGTTTTTGTTAAACAAAGGGCCATGCATTTGACCTCTAGTTTCCTTGATCCATAAAACACTTAGAATATTTTCCAAGTTTTTCCCCATCTTGAACAGTAAAGAAGTCGATGCAACATCTGAAATGAAGAGATCTCCTTGTCTGGTTTTAACATCTTGTTTGAAAATCATCAGCTTGAATTAGCAAACCTCACCCTCCCCACTCGCTGTCCCCCAGCTATGAGTTTCCTGGTTAATTATACGTTGGGTAATGAGGACTTGCTTTTATCTGTACTAAATTTTAGTTTTAAGCTTTATTAATGAGACATTGCTTTGGCAATTGAGGGAAAAGGGGAGTGAAGAAGCCCATTAAATTTTCCCTTGGGTTTTTATGTATCTTCCTTCCTTCCAAATAAAATAATAAAAGTTTGCTTCCTTTCTTCTCACGGAAGATTCTGTCTCTTCTATTTTGTCATACACTACCTCTACTTTTTTTCTGAAGGTTAGGTGTCCCACTTACTAGTTTCTAAGCATCTCTGTGCCTCAGGGTCTTTGCTTGTGATATGACAGTAATGCTGTCCTTTACAACTCTTTTTGAAGGGTTGCCATAGGTGTCAAAGAGGTGACATTTTCAAAGCAACGAAAGCAGTGGCTGATAAAGTGAAGCCTTATGTATGTGTTTATTAAGTAGAGATATAATTGCCCCAGTAAAGAGAATAAAAACTTGCCAGGAACCCAGAAAACAGCAGCAAAAAACTATCAATCCGTTTCTTCTTTTGAAGATGGATTTTTTTTTTTTTGAGCTCCCACTGTGGTTCAGCTAGTGGGATCATGTGAACAGATCCATCTCAGAATCAACCCCATAGCTTCCTATGCTGCTGTCACTACCAACCACTGATCTCTATGCTGTCTCTCACTTGCTCTAGTCAGAGATTAGAAACTGTCAACCAATGTCTTCATAGTGGATTAGAAGCCACTTTTGAGGATGGTTTGCTCTACCCAGCCTCTCAAAGCTACAGCCTTGACTGTTACGGGGGCCTTAACTGAACTTAATTGTCATCTTACTTCCTAATCAAATCTCTAACTCGATTAGCACTTATTTGTATGTCTAACTCTTTGGCTTGGAGCGCCCTGCTATTTCGGGTGGGAGTTTTTGGTATAAAAGACACCCTTTCCTGGGAACTCAGCCCGGACAAACCAATTCATTTCACACTTCTTTCCAAAGGCCTACAAATGGGAAGCAGATCCTCATCCTGGGTCACCTCTTAGGATGGCAGCCAGAAAGCTGATAGGTCCCATCAGCTCAGCTCTTCAATGACCTGGCCTTTTCATGCCTGGGATGGTTTTTCTGAGCCCCATTTTTACATCAAATCACCACTGAGAGACATTTCTTGCAGTCTGGCTGTTCCTTGGGGAATGAGAGTGTGGGAAAGTAACATTTTTGAAGATGACGTTTTTGTCTCTCTTAACACCGTTTTATAACTTGAGCGTTAAACATTGTTAAGCAAACAAGTACAGCCTTTGGTTATGTGCTAACATTTTATGACTGGTGAATTCAGTGACCTTCTATTTAGGCTTTGATCTTAATTATTTTAAATATCATAGGGTCTGATTCACAAGGCAGTAACTGGGGGTCATTATTCTCAGCATGATTAGTCTAGGTTTGAAATGAGTTCTGAGGCCCCCGGCACTATGGTCTAATACATTCTGAATCGGAACACCTGCACAATCATTTGGTTCAATCCGTCTCTAATTTAATGAGCTCTGACTTCCCATTTTTGTTTCAATCTTGAAGGGGTTTTCATGTTGTACATGTCGTACAATTTTGAATGTGCTCAACTAGTGTAACTTATTGTTCTTAATTTGTGAGAGAAATGTTGGCACAAATGTAGTTAAATTGAAAACTCAGTGTGTACATTAAAAGGAAAGGAATAGAGTTGTGGCAGTCCTACTACATGTCAACTGACTTGTTAATATGCAAATAGCAACAACAGAATGCAGTCCTGAGTTATCTAAGAGATTTTGTATGCACTCCCAGTGAATATGAGATCTTTAATATTTGCTTGAGGGGTTCAAGTCTCTCTACATGGCAATTTGCTATTTATATTATGTTTTATATTTCATCTCTAGACGGTCAGCATCACCTGTGAGCATGAAGGTGCAGATTCTCATGGTCTTGAACCTAGTCTATGCACTGAGAATCTGTATTGGCTGCTAGATCTTCAGATAATGTGTGCTAAGGGATGTCTGGGGAAACACTTTTGTGAGTGAGCATCATATGGAGTTCGGTTTCCACGATTGATATCTCAGGGCAAAATTCTTGGACCAAAGTTAAGCAATGCTAACAATAGAGGACATTCAGACAACAGAGAGACCCCTAACCTCAGCCATTTCTTTCCAAAGTCACCATATCATTTGTGTACCAAGATCCTTGCTCTGCTGCCTAGATTAGTGCAAGAGCATACTATGCAGTTTCCCTGTCCCTCCAACCTCCACAACTTCATCCTACACTGTTCCCTACACATTGATGGACTTCCTTCCAGGTATTTCTAGCCACTGCTACAGGCCACATGTGGCAAGAAGAACACCTGTGACTACAGCCCATCACAAAACTGGAAACTAACTTACAACATAAATTGTGAGGGTTTCTTGGTGATGATGATGATGATGATGATGATGATGATGATGATGATGATAATTGAAGGCATGGATCTCTTGCATTGACTTTGTTGTCAGCAAAACTATGTAACAATGTCAAATTTGGACACATCTTCAAGTCTGATGGCTCCCTGAGTCCCCTTTCACTGAGTCCTCCTGTCATTTAACGTATTGGCAGAAGGAGACTGTCACAAATTGATAAAGTCTTCTCAAATATTTAGATATGGTCATGTTTCTAAGATCCCAAGTAATACTGCAGGTTCAGAGATAAAAAGAAGAAATACAAAGCTATTGGTCATGTAGAATGGGCCCTCTAAGAACTCCTAGCATCATGTACACTGTCCCCACAGGAGTGACACTGGGTGCTGACCAAGTGTTGCTTTCTTAACAGAACTCCAATGCAGAGCTCCTTCTCTTTTCCCCAAATCTTTGAGACATGGGTGTCTCTCAGCTTCTCTCACTGACCAAGTTAAGAGGTTGCTAGTGTAGGCTGCCCATTTCCTTCACTGAATTCTAGGATGTTGTAGGACAGAAGGTACTATGTTCAAAAAGCTGGAGATGTGGTCTCCAGAATTTAGTTGCCCCTGGAAAGACTCAGAGGAAGCTTGTATTCCTATAGTGAATTGTACTTCTTGCTTTGTCCTCTGGCTACCTTTACCTCTCTCCTCTTGTAGTGCATTTTGTTCCCATGTTTTATGCTTGCTTTTTTTTTCTTTCAACCTTCCTCATATGCCTGTGAGAGCCACAGCAGGGTGATATCCCTTTTTCTGAATTTAGAAATAGTTTGAAATGCTGTTATTCATGTTTCAAGTATATTCCCTTGGCCAAAAAAATTAACTATTTTACTTTAGCAACAGAATTGATCTCAAGAGAGAAAACCGCCATCTCTACCCTGGAATGTTCAATGAATTTGTGCAAATGTTCCTCAATTCTTCTTGTTTGTGGGTAAATACTTCTAGGAACTACAGAATTTGCTTTGGCTTGAGCAATCTGCTCTCATAAAAATGATTTGAATTTTGTGTCATTTGTATTGTAATCCCACGTTCAATGGTCTAGAATCTTGACACTCCACCATTGCCACTGAGAAGTGAAGACCAGGTCCTCTCTCTGAAACTAGATAATCCATTGAAACTGCTTTGATGACTATAGATAAAGGCCAATGCTGTGCATGTATTTCAGAACACCCGGAATGTTCTTGTTATGAGAGAGTTCTCGCAGCCCACAGTGAAGCTACCTGGCAGGAAATACAATTCTTATTCTCAGCTCAACAAATTTTGACCTAGCACTGAGCATATGGGCCAGCTAGGCATAGAGGCAGCCATGTCCCAAACCTTGTCTCCAGATTCCTGTTCAGTCACATGAGGCAGAGATGAGTAATCTTCCATGAAGTATTCTCAAAGGGCATATATTATCAACAAAATAAGTAATTGCTGTTTGAACTATTACATGTTAGGATAACTTGTCATGCAAAAGTAGATGACTAATATGAATTTAAGTTTAAAAGTCATGGTATAATGCAAAAAATTATTTTCAGACAAGTAATATCCACTGTATTTAGCCACTGTCTCATCTTTGTGAAATATTTACTTTGCTCCAGAGCAACTGGATAGTTGAATACAAAGTTTCTGGAGTTTATGAAGGATTGGTTCAGTTGTCTAATCTGTATAGTGAAAAAAAAATGTGCTATTCTCCGACCTAGGTCAGAGCTGTAGTAACCCCAATAGACAGTCCTGCTCCAGGAGCAGTTTAGAACAGTCGCCCTGCTCAAAGGAGGGAACCGGGTCACTAGCCAGGGAGGAACTGGGTGCTGGGTTCCTCTAGGGAACCCTCCCTTCCTCCCTCCCTTCCTCCCTCCCTCCCTCCCTGCCTCAGTGTATATGTGTGGGGAGGCTTCTAAAAGTCCTAATGTTATAGTTGCTGGTTGATTTGTTGAGTGATAGGATTCTCCAGTTTTAAAGACTCAAGGATAAAAACACATAGGTTTATAACATTCTTTTCTAAGATGTTTGCCTTGATAGTAATTTTTTTTTGTCTTAATGATCTACTGATTCCAAATCAAGTTCTCAGTCACCAACTTACTTTTTCCCTTTGTAAATGGCAAAGATCCATCAGAATTAAGATCCTCATAAACCTCAGGAAGACATCCCTTGGGTAATTGGACCCTGCAGTTTGCAGATGTGGTGGAGTGAAGGGAACATGCAGGAGGCAGATGAACTAAAGATCAGTTGTACAACTCCTGACAAGAAGAGGCCCAGACAAAAGTTTTGCAAACACTGGCAAATGACTGAAAAACAAAACACTTGGTGCAACTTATTTTCCAAGTGAAAGAAAAGGAAAAACCAAATAAATAAACAAATAAATAAATAAAATAAAATAAAACAAAACAAACTACCTAACCAACCAACCAACCAAAGGGGGGGGGGGCCCAACCAAACAAAGCAAAAATAAAACAAAACAAAACCCTGAAAAAAAAAAATGGTGGTGATTCCACAGAAAGAAGCAGGGCAATCACTGGCAAACAGTAAGTTCCAGAAATGATCTGTGGAAGAAATGACACAGTCCAAGCTCCCCCAGTATAGCTTCTGGGTAAATTGAAATTAGGGTCCTGTAATATTCAGTTTTTTAAAACATTTTCTTAATTCCTCCAGCCTCTTTCTGTGAAATTATTATTGGTGGTAGATGAAAGAAAAAAATTTTAGGAGCCATCATTAATACCAAAATTGAATACATTAATTTGACCACTCTTGAATTAGATAGTGGATCCTCTAAAAACAATAGAGTAAAGATTACAACAAAGTAAAACCAGGACTTCACAACTCCTTGGTTCTTTCTAAACATCCTATTATTTCCTGCTTATAGTAATTCAAGTTCTAAACCACTCATGTTAGTCTGAGTTCCTTATCATTCTCTTGAGGGACTTTCCCTCTTTTATCAAATGTGCAAAAGTGTGAAGACTCCTCTCTTCATCTTAAAGAAAAACAGAAGTTAACTCACCTGCGAATTCCAAAGACTATGGCCACTGCAGCTCCTCCAGGAAAGGAAACCTGATTCCCTTTGTAATAAGCAAATGGTTGACCTCCTGACACACACTTAGCACTTTTACTTTCTCATTTGAGGCCCTAGGAGATGAGTTTCTTCTCTTCTCAAGCAGTTACATCATGAAATTCTCAGCATACCCAATTTTAGGCCACTCAGCAAGGTGCCAAGATGGAGTGAAGCCTTGCACACTTCAGGTTGCTTCACATGCTGTGTATGTTTGTAAATATTTATAAATCATTCAGGAAAAAAAGTGTTTGCTAAACTTTTTCATTTTTTTAAGCCCAAGACCAGGATCATTTGAATGCTTGGCTTTAGATCTTACTATCTTGGATTCAGCTTGAACATGGCTCCTTTGAGGGTCCTTGTAAGACTTCCAACTTCCTAATACCTGTTTTATTCTCCTAGTATTTTTCTTATTTCCTAGATCTCCTCTCAAATTAGGTACACACCCAAATCTTTATCTCAGCCTTTGCTTTTTGGAAAAGACTACATTAAAAAAAAATCTATCATATGCAAAGATCCTGCAGAATTGCAATTTTCATACAGTTATCCTAGTTTTGAAAGAAAACCCAACTCATACACTTGACTAATTTCTGTGGTGTAAATACCTCCTCCCCCCACTAATTTCAGTACCCTACAGTTATCATTAAAGTTAGTTTGGGAATCCATGTGTGTAGGGAGATAGATTAATATAAATTAGATTTAGTAAATATCTAGGTTTCTGATACAGTCTCTTAACCCCGGGCATGAAGATTAACTTGGCTGTGAGCAATTAGCTTATCAGCTTATGGATGAAGTCACGGGAAACGAGGGGTGTCTCTATGGACTCAAAACAAGGTTGAAGCCAGGTGAAACAAGGAAAGACTTTATGACCTGGCATTGTTTTCAGCTGCTAAGTGGGCAGAGCCCAAATTAAGCTGAAGCAGGTGGAACAAGGAGCGATCCTATTTAAGGACAAGTGGATGAGCGTGGTAGGGGCTCTATGCTAGAGAGCCCATGCTAGCGAGTTCTGATGCTAGCGAGTCCTCATGCTAAAAAGGACAACAAGTAGTTTGTATCCTCTGATGGAGAAAGTGCTGGTGAACTGAAGGCCGGATTTCCCTGAGGCAGAAAGAAGCTGGTGAGCAGAGAAAGCCTCAGCAAGACAGCAAAAGGCCAAGGACTAAACCCTGTGGTTCAGCTTTTGCCTAGAGGGGTTTGACCTGTCTGAACAGTGGCCTAAATGAAACTGTGACCAGCTTTAAAGACTAAGGCAGAAGAGCAGAGTTGCTGATAGAAAGGAAGTAAGTTGGCCTACAGATGGCTGAGGTCTCCCAGAGAGAAGAAAGCCTCAAGCCTTATTTAAGGTGAAGTTGCCATAGCCAATTTACCCTGACAAATCTACTTCTGAGATATTCCTGTAAGAGACTGCTAAGTGCATTAAAGGGTCTACCCCAGAGAATGTTACTGACGACTGAGGACCTGCCCCAGAGACTGTATCCTTCTAAAAGGTTATGAAAATAGTTGTAATAGTTATCAAAAGTTTAGTGGTTAGGTCTTAGGGGTTGTAGGCATTCATAGGGGTTGTAGGAATTTATAGGAATAGTAATTAAGTAAGTGTATTTGTTATAAGTGAATATAGTTATTAATAAATAAGTGTTTAATAATTAAAAAGTACGGTTTCACATGTGCATCATCTACTTTCCAAATACATAGAAACTCTGCAAAGCATGCCAGAGGCCCATCAATAATAATTTCATACCTGACTGTTAAGTAAGATATCAATTGAGAGTGTAGATATTATTTTTATCTGCTTTCTCTTAAGTGATCCCATCCATTTTACTGCATACTGCCTTATTATTTTTTAATCAGTTAAGGAATACATATTTTATGAAGTTAGGTGTATTCAGAATGTGAGATGCCTTTGTTTAATCTATATAAAAAACAGTTGTTATATTCTCAAGGTTGGTGGGTGAAATGTTCATGTTGGGATAACTTAAGGAGAATTTAATGAAAGAGCTGTTTACGGACAAATGAATGGTATATTTGTGATGTGCCATTGAATGTCTATTATTAATCCTGAATCTGATGGATCAAAAGAAAAGAAAAGTTGTCCAACCCTACATCAGAGATGGCTGGATGGAAATGACAACCTGATATGAATTTAAAGTGTGTGACAGAAAGCCTACAGTTTGCAAACAATAGAAAGTCTTTAAGTGACATGCCCCCACAAAGTCCATAGTGACTCTGCAAGGGTTTTCAGGGAAACAATGTCTCAGCAGCCCTCTTTTCATCCCAGTACTTGGGCACCTCTGTGGCCAAACTTTGTCTTTAAGAAGCCTCTGCCTGGCTCTCCAGGACCTCATGAACTCCTATGAGCATCACAGTAGATTTATTGTGTGGGCACATGGGCATGCTCTCACCAAATGGGCTAATGGAAGCCATAAAGAATTAGATCCCGCTGGGCATTGTGGCACACTCCTTTAATCCCAGCACTCAGTAGGCAGAGACAGGTAGATGTGAGTTTGAGGCTGGCCTGGTCTACAGAGTGAGTCCAGGACAGCCAGGGTTTCTTACACAGAGAAACCGTGTCTCAAAAACAAAAACAAAACGAATTAAGTCCCAATCAGATTAGCAGATTAGTTTACAGCAGGAATGGCAGCAGCACTTATATCCAGAGGAGGGACCAAGGAAATGGGAAAAAATGGGAAGCTGACCTGTTTGTAGGGAAGCTGTACTTCAGCTAGTGAAACAGCCACGATTGAAGTTAGAAGGACTGGTTCATCTTAGGAAAAGTGGAAAGTTACAAGGCAAGTGTACCAGGTGACACACTGAAGGAAATCCAAGGGAAAGGTGTCTAGACAATATTAAGGTGGCTGGACAACACCATTGCTTGATGGCCGGGTGACACAAATAACTATAAACTTCACCATTCAAAATGGTTGCCCTAGATACTCCTGGAATGGAACAATAAGTTTCTAGCAATAACTTCTTTGCAACCTTGAAGTGTTTAGAGGAAATCCCTGTGATTTTGTTTTTAATTCTCCACCACTGACCTTCCCACATTGGAAGTCTTGGGTTTACCATGTGAACCTGGAACCAGTGTTCCAGGTCTCTGTCCTAGATCTTGTCCCTGTCCTAGATTTTGACCTCCTTTTCTTTTCAGCCTTTGGTCAACAGGATTTGAAGAAACTAAAAAAAATCTAAGATTTAGATTATGACTTTTGGTGTTGATTTCCACTCACAGAATTTGAGGTGGGGTCAAATATCAAATAGTTTGTTGCCTAATTTCTGTGGAAATGTTTTGTTTAGTTCCAACCATGCCCTTTAGAGATTCGTAATCAATGGCCAATTCACTATTGTCATCCATGTGGTTTTTGTCTTTTTCCTTTGCCTTTTCCCTATGACTTCTCTGAGTTCTTGCATAACTTCCAATCACTGAAATATATTCTGAAACATACAAATCTTTTATTACTTTACAAAGTCATACACATTTATTTGGCAAAGTGAATGAGTGATTAGAAATTCAGAATTCTTAGAAATGTTTTGAAAGCTCTGCTCATTTTTAAGTGGAAAACACAAGTTTAATATCAGATAATACTATGCTTACCTTTAAAGTGATGTAAATAAATGTTCAGGAATGCATACAAGTGTTACTAAATGCCATTACCTATCAGTTTCAAGCGCTGGCAGTCTCAAGAGTCCACGGGATTTCTCGAGAGGTCCAACATCCCGTTGCTTTTCAAGATAACTGACATCATCTGTGTGGCTTGCGCAGTTTCTTAGCCATGCCCCTCCAAGGCATATCGTCCGGCCACAACTGGCTTTTTGTCCATATCAGTAAACCAAAGGGACGCCAAGCTCCTCCTTAGGTGCTGCCAGATGCTAATCTGAACTGCCTACTGATTTCACTAAGGAGACCTGACTTCTACCACAGCTAAGCATAACCTGGTGGCTTTTCACAAGAGGACTGAGGATCCAAAGTCACGTCCTCAAGCTTGTAAGGCACACACCTTACCAACTGAGCCATCCCGTGAGCCCCTCAAAGTATAATTCAAATATGAAACTTTGTGGGCTTTTTGAAATTTGTGGACTTTTTGATATTGGGGAGTGCCACAAGCAAGGGAAACAAAAGCAAGTGTGGTGCTGAGACTTAAATTAGTGCTCCACAACTAATTTAAATGCATCTATGAAGGGGGCAAGTACCATGCTTGAGTTGTTTACCTTCAGCCTTTAACATCAAAGCTTTTATTACTCTACTGGTTCACAGGCAAATGAAGTAGGCCTTCAAGTCAGTAGAGAGCTCCCCTGGGTGGCCTCTGCATCAGTCCCTGCCTCCAGGTTCTTGCCTTAAGGGTCTGTCCTCATTCTCTCCTTGATGAACTGCAAGTCTTAAATGAAGTTAACCCTTTCCTCCCCGAGTTGTTTTTGGTCTGATAGAAAAGTAACTACGACAATGTCCATAACTCCAGTTAACTAACTTTAGATTGGGGTAGGGGGTTTGTAGCATAACTGTAGCTGAAGGTTGAAAGCCATGTATAGCCAAGAGTGTTATTTCTAAGCGTAGAGCCTTAAAAACCAAAGCTTGTGGTCTTGAGCTAATAACCTTTGTACTAAGTTTCAAGAGAATCTTTGTTGAAGGTTGGACCCCAGTGGCTATCCTGTCATGGTGAATTAAATGTTTACATTATGGATAACAGGTTGTCTGATGAGGACTGATTGTACAGGTGTAGTTAAAGCCCTTTAGTATGAGTTCTGTCTTACAAAATGCACGTGGATCTTCAGAACAATTTTAGACTTTATATATAGTATTGACAATTTTCAAGTAAGCACTTAGTGACCGTTTAAAATCTCTACTGATGATGGTAAAGACTTCACTTTACTGAATTAAGTTTCTGGGATTATTCTTTGAAAAGATGGTCTTATTTTTTTTCAAATCATGACTATTTTGTGTTATTCTTAAGTACTGAGTACCAACTACTATTGGGCAGAACATGAGGGTGATGGGAGAATATGGTTAGCAGTGCTCAGTTATGGTGGATAGGAAACAAAAGAGTTGAGCACGAAGCAAACAGGGATAATATACTCCTGGGCTTCTCCAGCTAGGTACCACCTCCTAAACTTTTCAGAACCTATCAAAATAGTTCCACCTGCTGAAGAGATTTTTCAGACATGAGTCCTTGAGGAATCTCAGGTGCAAACCATAATACTAATGGTGGCCATTAGTTATACCAGCAATGTAGAACTCATCAAAGTCCTTTGTCAAATAAAAACATTGTGAACATTTCTTTCTTTCTTTCTTTCTTTCTTTCTTTCTTTCTTTCTTTCTTTCTTTCTCTCTCTCTCTCTCTCTCTCTCTCTCTCTTTCTTTCTTTCTTGGTTTAGCTTGGAGTTGCCATAATGCCTTTGGATGAATGGCAATTTTCAGTTCCTGTGAGGTGTAATCTGTTTGTTTGCTGTCATAATCCTATGCTTGCCTTCTGACTAGACTCTAGGAGATTGGTAATTGTTCAAAATTGATTAATTGGTCATGCAGCTCCCAGACTTGTTGAAGAACAAAGTGTATCAGATCACTGCTGAGTGTGGGATCCTAAATACCATGCTAACATGGATGGACCAAGTGATTTGCACAAAGATCCATTACTTTCTAGCTTATATAATTCATTTTGGTACAGTTTTTTTCTTGATAATTTCTCCCCTTATCACTATTAATGGGTTATTTAAATTCTAACAGAAAGTATGCTACAGTGAATGCATATTTTCCTCAGTTCTTAGCTTTTGAGCCTTGAAATGTGGCAGTTTCTCTCCTTGGAATATGACAGATCTTTAATCTTTTTAATTAAACTTTTAAAAAGATTTATTTTTAATGTTATGTGTGTAGGTACGTATATGTAGCACATATGTGTCTGGCATTTGAAGAGGGCATTATCTCCTGGAACTAGAGTAACAAGCCATTGTGAGCTGCCATAAAGGTGCCATAAATTGTAAGAACCACATGTGTTAGGCCATCTCCCCACCTCACCTTTAACCTTTATAATAACCTCAAAGATAAACACTATCAGCACCACATTTAAAACAAAAATATAACCATCCTGAAAAATCTTATGTTTGGGGTTTTACATTTTCCATTTTTCCATCTCTGGTCCCATGCTGGTATGTTAATCTGTGGTCATGGATTATGCTCAGAAGAGCGTTTTAGATACTTTCTCATTTACAGCAATATATGATTCTTAACAATTTGGTGTTCTAAGATCTTCCCATACAAATATTTAAGCATACAAAGTATAAGAGAACATTGAGGAGATGTTGTCTCGTGTTAGAGTTTGTCCTTATTGTGTGAGGAGGTGGCACAGGTCTCTAATCTCAGCACTCAGAATGCAGAGGCAGGCACATCTTTGAGTTTGAGGTCAACCTGGTCTATAGAGTGAGTTCCAGGATAGCCAAAACTACACAGAGAAACCCTTTCTCAGAAAGCAAAGCAAAGCAAAACAAAAACAAAAGTTGGTGCTTATTAGTAATGAGGAAAATAGTAAGTAGGCAGCAGAGAAGACAATAAATATATTAACACAGCATTCAGAACCAAGGCCCCGATGTAGGATAGGCAAGCACAGTATTACCCAACTGGCTACACCCTGAAAAAAATACAGTTATATGCAATATTCCATCTGAAAATGCCAACCTTAAATTTAAACATGAGGGGATAATAGAGAAAACAGAATATCTTAAAAATAAAAAAGAAAGAAAGAAAAAAAGAAAAAGAAAAAAGAAAAAAAATCAGTATCCAAAAAAAAAAAAGGTTGGACCGTGACTGACAGCAAGGCAAGCTGAAGATGCAAACTGTCTTCTACTGGCTTGCACAAGTTTCACACACCTCTTTCTAACTCGATGTTTATCAATGTTGACATGAACCCCCCACCGGAGCCCCACCTGATGGCTACTCACCAGTGCACAGTTGGAAACCTGATATTTGGCCACAGTGTGCCATCCCAGGCCAGATCCTTGGCTGGAGTAAAAACCATGCTCCATTGTGTCTGCTGTCTAAATTGGAATATAGATCACAGAAGAAGAAGGATTATTAGATTCATGTTAAAATTCTGCACTTGTAAGTTGATTCTGCAAACAAGTGTTTTTGTTTTCTAATAAGTTTACACTGACGTATTTAGGAGTAAAGGGTCCTGATAGCCATGCAGTTGTGTTTTAGGGTGAAATGCACGTGTACATCAAGGAGCAAATGACTCGACCAATTGACAAGATGTCCACTGTGAGTACCCTGTTTTACAGCTTTTTCATGAACTCAAAATAAAAGTTTCAAAATATCCTGAAAGAGAAAAGAAACACTCACTATAGGGTAATCGATCCATCCGCATATGCATTTTATTTAATGATATATCTTTTCCAAGATTGAAAACATAGTTTTCCTGAGCCACATGTGGAATACAAAAGGAATTTTGCCATCTGGAATTTTTATCTTCCTTTGGGAATTACATATTCTGGAGGGATTGGAATTCATGAGCTATGGGCCCCAATGGTTATGGTTTTTTATCTGTCTATGCCACCTGGATCAAAAAAGCGCTGGGAGTGCCACCTGCATTGGGCAAGCATCTCTACATGAAACCCAATCCACTGTAATTCACTTTTGAAACACGTGGATAATTACTGTTTATGCTTAAGGACCAGATTTACCACCTCCATTGGGTCTGAGGGCGATGTTAATGAGGTACTTTTGTGGCCCTGCCACTCACCAGAGGACAGCTCTTTCAAGCCCAGGGCTGGTTTCATCTTTCCTCACTGAGCTGCCTTTCAGTAAGGGCACACAAGGAATTTGCCTTTTGGATTTTTTTCTTTTTCTGAAAAAGTATTATGTAAAATTAAAAAAAAAAACTAAACTGCATAGAAAGGCACAATATGATGAACAGCAATTATGTTGATGCCTTGAGCCCGAACCCACAGTCACTAGGCACCATTTATTTACTTCTATGAAGGGAACATGCCTGTATGTCCATACACATGCCCTTAACAAAACAGACATTTCCTTCCTTCATGTACTACCCCACATTTTGTAGCCATAGTTACAGGCCTTTTGTCTTCACCTCCTTTCATAATATATGTGGGACATCTTTCTATTAGCCTGAAATGACTGTCTTGGTAGTTCCACACTCTGTCAAGATGTGGGTGAAGCTCGTTCTTTGGGCCAGTGAGGTTAAGATCTTTTATGAAGATGTGCTGGACTCTACCTCATCTGTTCATTCCATTCTGTCCCAACTGGATGTTCAGTGCACACACAGTTGCTCTTCTATGCAATGATGAAGTCAGTACATTTACGCATAAATCTTGGGACGATTTCTAACTTTATTATACCATGAAGTCTTAGGAAAAGTTGTTAGGTTGAAGATAATACACATTTATTAATCTGTCTTTTGTCAGTTTACCCCTCATAAAAGTTTACCATTTACAAGGGTCTCTATGGTGCAGTCTGACCAGATCTCAAAAATTGTTGGAACTTGAAAATTTTAATTTATGCCAGTCGTTTGGGTAAAGATTCTCATTTTTATTGATTTTAAATATTTATTTTTATTTTATGTACATTGGTGTTCTGTATATGTGCATGTGAGGGTGTCAGATCCCCTGGAACTGGAATTATAGACAGTTGTGAGCTGCCATGTGGGTGCTGGGAATTGAACTCAGATCCTTTGGAAGAACAGCCAATGCTCTTAACCACTTAGCCCCTTATTTATTTTAATATTTGATCAACATTTTAAAAATGAGTGATACTGAGCATCTTAAAGTTTTTTTAAGCCTTCTGTATATTTTCAGTAAAATTTGTCTTTTGTATTTTTTAAAGTTTATTAATTTATTCTAATTGATTTTTAGGTCCATTGGTCTACAATTTTCTCATTGTGGTGTGATTTTTAAGCACCCTTAAAAACTGCAAGTTCACTTCCTAGAAGCATTTGTAGAGTATATCACAGCCTATATATACAGAGGATTGTTTTTTCTGTTTTGTCACTTCAATTTTATTACTTTCCCATTGTTATTAGAATTACCAATTATCCCTTTATGGCTCCTATATTCTCTTCATAACTGAGAATGCCTTTTCACTCTGCAACTACTCAAGATTCACTGCTACCATCTTTTAAAAATTCTGAGTAGTCTTTGTTGACTTTGAAAGGAACACACTCATCCCCACTTCTCTGGGAAAAGCCGGGCTACAATTGCACCTCAGTCACAGACTAGGCTGCCAGAATTTGATTTCAAAAACAGCATTGATCCAAGACCTAGTCACTGCAGCATAGTTCTATCCTGGTCTGCATTAAGGCTCCCTCAAAATCAGTTTTATCTGTCTGCCCAAGTCCTTTGTGATTGTCTTCTCATGAAGCCTCCAACAGAATAAGTTTTCTGGAAAGTGGCACTCCACAAGAAAGCGGCTAGAATCCCCTGTCAACAAACAAATTGTATTCTGGAGCAACACAGTGTTTTCTGAAAGCTGGGCTTCCCCTCTACACTGCAGACTCACAGACAAGAGAAATAGCTATTTCTGGAAGCTGACATAAAAGTGACCCGGAATTACAGGTTAGGGTAAAGGGTAGATGCCTTTCTTAATTTAGGGTTCCATCTGAAGGGTGGCCCAGGCACTTGTCCCACGTAACCCAAACAAAGAACCTCCAGGTAACAAGATCTTAGGAGTAAAGAAATAAAGCTATGTCAACAGTATGGAAGGCTTGTGTTGTCGTTTTTTTGTGAGTTTTCTGTTTGTTTGCCTTTGTTTTTTTTACCCAGGAGTTTATTGGCTCTAAGCAGGCAAGTTTTCATTTAAGGAAAGGTTTGTGGGCATCTGTGGCCTCTGCCTCACATGCCTCTGCACTATGTCTATGACTTGCAAAAACAACCTTGTGGGATACTTATTCAGTCTTTGGTTTCTTTTTCATATCAAATACTGCCAACTTGGCTTTAAATGTGCGCCAGATGCACGATGGTTTTATGAAGTGATACCGTTAGGAAGTCTGGGTTCAGTATGGTTGGATGTGAGCTGGCTTCTGCTCTTGGAGCGCTTCCTGTCGCTGATGGCTACAGAGCAAGCTGGGGAGCACAGCAGCTGGCAGGTTTGTTGGGCACCTTGGCAGGTAGTCCTTGGCAGGGAACAACCATCAAAACTCCAGTGAGTACTGCAGGTCCTCTGGTTTGTTCTTTCCCCTCCAATGGCCAAGTTTTTTTGTTTTTTTGTTTTTTTTTTTTTTTAATAATTATGAGTACACCATCACTTGCTTGCCTAGAGAAACAATGTGAATGCCTTGCCATCCTGTGGTCCACAGATGGTTGTGGTGATGTCTTATTATGCAGGGATGGAGCTTTTGTCATTCCAATTAGAGTTGTGCCATCCCTTGTGGACCCAGAAATTTACTTTGTTTGGAATTGGCATTGAAGACTAAAGGACAGAATAATGGGAAGAAGGTGAATGAAGGAGGACAGGAAAAGAGAAAGAAGAGGAGGAAGAAGAGAAAGCTTATAAAACACTATTCAAAATGAAATGTACTCTTTTGGAGACTGAAATATGTGGGCAGTTCTTCAGTCCTATATACATTTTATTAGAGACATACTTTAAGGTCTCTAAGTATACTTGGTTAATACATTATAGCATAAATATATTTAATATAGATGTAAATATAATATCTAAATTGTATGTACAAATATAAATATAATATATAACACATATATATTTCCCTTTCTTTATACTGCCTGCAATTAATTGTAACAACATTCATGCTTTGTTTCTGATTGTGACCAAAGCTGGTTTCTTTTATGACTAATTGCAATAAAAGATTTGCTAGCAAGCAATGCTTTTTAAGAAGTACATTTAGAAATGGAATCAATGTTTTGAATCAATGAAATTAGGAATCTCTAAGATTTGAGGATAACCATTATGCAGGTTCTTCTAGTCACTGGGAAGGAGTGCACATTTTAGTCTGAAAACTTGCTCATTTTGCAAGTTCTCAGAGAGAAAAGATTGTCCAGCATATTTACTAATACTGAAAATAGTAATAATGACAAAGCATGAAAATTATAGGGGTGCTTGATGGTGTGTCTTAGACCTTGCTTTCATAATAAGGCATTTACAAAATGAGGAGCGATGAAAGGGAGTTTTACATTGAGCCAAACTGATGGACCAAAGACCAAACCCAATTTATTTTCGGGATGTGGCAAACAGTGGCTCCATCTCCTGTAATGGGGTCAAAACCTCATGCTAACAGCCTACCTGCTCTGACTCACTGAGGCTCCCAACAGATTTCCAACCATTACTGTCAGAACTGTACTTACTAAGTAAGCGGTGTGAAAAGAGCCTGTACTTGTAACCTTCAAGCAGAGCAACAATAGGTAATCTGTCCCCTTCTTTTGTCTCTCCATATCTGTGAACACTCAGGGAGTAGCCATACAGTACAGCCTTTCTCAGGGATGGAGATGGAGAACGTCTGGTAATACGATAGCTAATCGCTACTCGAACTGTGGCTAATGAGACTGAAGAACTGCATTTTACATTTTGCTTTATCTTAACAGACTTAAGTTTAAATAAGAATGTGCTGCTGTTGGCTGCTGTTTTGGATGGCTGCTCTAGACTAGAGCTTAAGCATTTTTCCCAGTGAGAACTGACTTAGAGGTAAACGTCACCAACTGGAACTTCCTAAGTAATACCTCAGGAAATAAAATCAAGCAGATGTAAGGTCCCATGCCTCTCTAATGATTCAGGAAAAAAAAATCACTGAGTATATAAAATTGGAGTTCTATAACCACTTTCTGAAATGTTTAAAATATTTACATTTTGATAAGTAGATCTCTTGGCTAGACTTTTGGATTTTCTTTCCAGAAATATATTGATGCTATGGTGTAACTTTTCTTTTAGGTCATATATAAATATGAAAATCTCATGTGTTTATTCTACATGTTTTGTTTGTTGATGTGGTAGTGGTCTTGGTAGTTTAGTTTCTCTCTCTCTCTTTTTTCTTTTCTATTGTGTTAAGATAGAACACAGGACCTTGTTCACACTAGATAAACATTCTCTTACTGAACAATAGTTCCTAGACCCTTAGTTTTTTGTTTGTGTTACTGTGAGTTCAGATCTGTCCTTCTTCCCTTACATTGTTTCTGCCAGGTATTGTGGTCAGTATGATGCAAAAAAACTCCAAAACAACAACAAAACAAAACAAAAAAACAACAAAAAGAAAAAAAAAACCCCAAAACTGAAATAGAGAGAAAGGGTGGAGGACACAAAATAGGAGTTAGGCATTCTCTGATGGGTGACCTGGCAGATATTTGTGCCGATATATACAAGTATACACTGAGGGGAAGTAGACAAGTCTGATGGAGGGAAAGATAATAGGCCTCAAGAGTTCTTGGAGTATGTCCTTGGGAATCTGTCCAGAAGGCATTGAGACATAAGTCAGGGTTAGAAATGATGTTTGGACAAGACAGATTTGAGACAAGCCATGCAACAAATCATTAATGGATGCCCATGAGGAGATAAGATCATAAGTATGCAAATGAAGCAAATAAAATGGATAGACATTTCTAGGTCACCAGTCATAAATACAGAGGCAGTGGGGACTGAAATTGCCTTGCACTATATTTCATATGACAAACCTCCTGCCTTCTATGAACTGCTGTCTTTATCTTCAGTTCCCACCCATGCTACTCCTCTGTATATTTTCCTATATACCTTTCAAAGATGAACTTACAAGCATTGCATCCTACCGATGCAGGTTCCTGCCTCAGTGCCCCACCCAGCCAAGCCTCTTTCTCCATGTGATGTTATTGCTGTTATTTCAGACTCTGTCATTATCCAAGTGGCACTTACACACCTGCTTCCCTTCCATTGCTACAAGTTCTTCAGAGGTGTTCTGGTTGACCGACTGGCACTAGGGAGCCCACTTTTTCATGTCTGTCTGTGCTCATCTCCTTTGGTACTGACCTCTTCCACTTGGCTGTGACCATGAATCTTAATTTAGCCAACAGAATGGGATAATAGCAATCTTGATTTTAGCAGGGGCTTAGACATGTTTTTATATCATGTCTTTCTTAGTCTCCTGCTCATGTTCACAGAAACATGTCTGGGTTTACCTGCTGGAGGCAGAAGTTCCTTGGCACAAAGCCACATTGTCCCAACCAAAGTCTTCCTAGACAAGCCACATTCATGAGCATTAGGTTTAGGGTGTTTTGTTTCAGAGCAATAACTGATAGACAGTGTGTCTTCTACAATTTATAGCTCCAGCCCATCAAACCCATCCTTGTCTAGCGAGTACTCCACAAGTTTATCTTGAACAGAAAAGCACAGGAGAGATGGAACAAAAATCGCATAAGGAGACACAGATCCAGAAGCCTAGAACACAGTGTGAGCATGAGCGTCTGTGCTCCCCTATCTTTGCACAAATATCAAACTACGCCCCAACTTTCACATTGACTTTTTCCTCTGAGATCCCCCAGGCTGTGAGACTACAGGGGTGGCAACAAGAATTCCAACATGCGCAGTGTGGTTTGAAATCCACAGGCAAAGCAGCATGGCTTCCTCCTTGGCCGGCTGCCCCACCGGCGGCGGTGAGCAGAGCCCCACCAAAGTGGCAGTGTGGGAGCCCAGCTCTGCTGCCATAAATTACCCAGGGGCAGGAAGGAGCAGCGAGAGTCAGCGGTTTCAGCTACCTAGTAGTTCATTTTTGTTCTTGTTTTTCAGTTAGCAATCTGTAAAATTTATTGCAAAATTAAGCTCTCTGCTCCAGAGTCAATAATATTCCCGGTGCCAGGTGGTACAATAATTCACAGAATGAGCAGGCATTGGAGGGAATGGGACTGGTTTAGGAAGCCGACTTCTCAGACCTACTTGTTGCTGCCTATTCCCTGCTGCTAGAGGTCAGGTAAGTAGAGGGCTAAGGTCACAGCCCCCTAACATCCCTGGAGAGCTAGGTTTTCTACTGGGTTTGAAATCTAAAGCAAAACCTGTTTCTTTTACAGGATACATCCCTTGTATCCTACCCACCTCTGTTTCCATTTTCACATAAAAATAGAAACATTCAATTTCTTTTTTTTTTTTTTTTTTCTGGCAGGGTAGAGAGCTGGCTTAGTGAGAGGTTCCTATAGTGCTTTCTAAGATGCTGTTACCTGAACAAGGAGGGCATTTGAGGTCCCTATCATCCAACCTCTTTATTTACATATGCAAATATCAAGTCTTGGTGCCTTTAAGGGTCCTCTCTGTCTTGGTAGTTGTATACTAGAGAGTAAGAGCTTGACCTGACTCTCAGGCTATCCAGCAACCTCTACACCCTACATTTAGCCACTAAAGGGACTTCAGTTTCTCACTTTGATCTTTCTCAGTTACATAGAGTGTCTTCAAAATGTCTTTCCAGGTTGTCTGTCTCCTGTCACTCTGTGGAGTCTTAATTATGTTCTGATTATGTAAAAGGACTGTCAAACTCTATTTGTGTTCCAACTGCAAGAGACGGGGCATTCCCATCCATTTACTTTTATTTAATTTTCTTCATAAATTCACTCCCTCAAGCATAGTGGAAGAAATGCTGCTTTTGGTTTTTCTCCCTGGTCTCTTTCTTCACCTACAAAAGGAACTTTGCAAATAGGTTGCATTGTCGATATTCCTGGGGAGATATTCCATGCTTGAGAATTATGCTCTGCGGATTAAATGCAAAACTTTGTTTATTTGACATCACCACTCATTCTTTTAGAAAACCCCAGTGGATTTCTTTCCTTTATTTAGATAAAATAATTCTCAATTCAGTTTTTTTGGTGTTCAGCCTTTAGCCACTAGCTTTGGTCTGGCTTTTCAGCTCAAAATAGAAGGGACTGCTTTGATGTTTTCAGAGCCAACAAAGAATTTTACACCTTTCTGAGTAGCCCTTGACTGCAGGTAAAGGATGTAGCCTCATACAGAAGGGCCAAACACAGCTAATTGTTCAGCATCTGATCGCTCCCCTGGAGCTTCAGAGTTCCTAATTGAATTTGCATTGTCTTCATAAAATGAAGATTTAGTATGGCTGCAGATTGAGGTTTAGAATTGCTGGCTGCATTCCATATCTGACCACAAGGATCCAGTCAACAACCATAACCCTGAAAGGGATTCTGCAAACGACTTTGCCACAGAATTCCTCACCCATTGCCCTTGTAAATCATGGCAGTTCAGGGAAGGTGATTCTCTGACATCTGGGAGGGAATGTCAGTCCCACCTCCCCAAAGCTGATGCTTTTTCCCAGCTCTTGGGGGGTGGGTCCACAGAGGGGTCTGGAAACCAGACTTTTATAAAGCTTAGTAACCTGACCCGAGGCAGGGGAGAGGAGTTTGGCTTCAGGCTTCACCAAGACCTTGAATCTCAGCCCAAAGTGATTAAAACATAAGAAGTGGTGATTCTTTTCAAGTGTACTAATTGTGTTAAGTTGTAGATGGAAACCATGAATGTGTATTATGAAAGTCTCCAGCTGGCATGAACTTTAAATCTAAGCTAATTAAAACATTGGTTTTATTTTGAGACTTAGGTCAAAACCCTAGTGAATGAGGAATTGAAAAAGCAAGCATAGTTAAGTCATCAATAAAGAAGAGGTACACTCCTTGATGATACTTCTTGTTTAGAAAAGTTAAATGCCCAAACTGTGCATCATCTATATCTAAAATATTACCATTTCTTAAGCAGGTATATTCTTTCAAAAAATGTTTTTGTTTGTTCTTTGAAAGTTCCTGCATTATACTTTGATCATATTCTTTCTCCTCTTTCGACTCCTCTCAGATTCTCCCTTCCCAGACAACTTCATGTTCTTTCTCACTTAAAAACAAACCAAAACAACAATAACAAAAAATGTCTGATTTGTGTTGACCAACTCAGGCTGAGCATGGGGCCTGCTGTGAAGTGTAGTTGATATACCCAATGTCACTGCATTGAAGAAAACTGATATTTCCTCTCCCAGACTATCATTTGTAAGTACACATACCTTCTTAACTAGGGATAGGACTTTTTGCCTACTTCCTCTAAAGCCAGATTTTTATCTGGCATGAGCTTATACAGGTTTTGTTCATGCTATTGTAGTTTCTGTGAGTTCATATGTATATCAGTCCTGGAAAATGTTATTTCCTTGCAGCTCTCCACCGCCTCTGGCTCTTACAATTTTTTTTTTTTTTTTGCTACATATTCTACATAATTCACAGATCCTTAAGGGTTGGGGAGTGATAAAGACATCTTATTTAAGATTGAGCACTGTAAATCCTTTCACTCTCTATATATTGTCCAGTTACAGTTTTATCATATTTCAAGAAGAAACTTCCCTGATGAATGTTGAGTGATGCACTGATCTATTGGCATAGTGATGTCATTGGGAATTGTTTTCATTGTTATGTCTCATTAACAGCACAATAGTATTAAAAACATGGTTACATCTATAACATTCCTGTCACGATTGCACCAGTGGGTGTGTATGTTGAGGGTTGGTCATTATTATAAGCTCATAGGGTTTGTAGTGGTGTGAGATTGATGGTTACTTTTCTCTTCCTGTACAGCATATAACACCTTCCAGCACTAAGAGTGCTTATCAGTAAGGGTGAAGCTTCCAGTTGAGTACCAGCTAGATTTTTCCATATTTTATAATGTTAGTATGTGGTATTTCCAGCAATAGGGCCTTATTGTCATGTTGTAGTAATCAAGAGCATTGACAATAGTCCATAATGTTTCAGGGTGGGGTTCTATGGAAACCAATGGCTCAAAAAGATGTAACTCATTCCTAGTACTGTTTGCTTGTTTATATTTTATGGGCATTGGTTATTTTGCCTGCATGTATATATGTGTGAGGGTGTCTGATCTTGGCGTTATAGACGGTTGTGAGTTGACAGGTGGGAACTTGAACCCCAGTCCTTTGGAAGATCGGTCCATGCTCTTATCAGCTGAGTTGTCCCTGTAGCCTCAGTACTGAGGTTTAATTTAGTAACATATGATGTTAATTGTGGTATTGCAATCCCCGTTTATATGATAAGTCCATTTAAACTTCTTTTACATATGTATACATTTTAGGAAGCTGCTATATTATCACATTTTGATATGGCTATCAACAACTATGCTAAAATTAAAGCAGAAAGTTTTTGTTCTAAATTGGATATGACAATGTCTGAATTTATCAAGTCATCTCAAAGTAGGAACTTTTACTTCCACTTTTTCTGTGCATCTAATGTGAGGATTATTACCTTACATTGCAAGTAAGTTAAATGTGACTATTACAGCCCTCCCCAGATGGTATTCAAATTTTCACATTTCACTAACTCTTTATTATTATATATGGATACACTTTATTCATCCACTTACTAAGCACTCTAAACATTGTTTCCCATCCAGCCTTTCAGAATCCATCGTATCGTAAAATCAAGAACAAACATAAAATGGCAGCATTTCCTTGGCAAAAGCCCTCTAGGCACAATAACAGTTGTCTGTTATTGATTCCACATGGAGCATAGGTACAGGCCAAATACATGGAACAGGTATGGACTATGTAGCTAGGCTACTGAAACTCAAATTCATGCACTCCTACTATGACCTCAGGCAAATTATATCAACCGTTTGAGCTCAGGTGCTTCACCTACAAAGTGAGGTAACCATTCCACCCACTTTAAGAACTGTGGATGAAAAAAAAAAAACAATGCTCATAAAACCATCAAAGCAGTTCCAGCTACCATCTTACTTACCTGTGAAAGGTTTTTTTTTTCCTTTCATACAATCCCAGAAATGTCTGAGAAATCATATATTTGTGAGTACAATCTATCATTCAGAGAGGATTTGCCTAATTAAATTGCTCTAATCTGAAATAGTCAGGCATTTACCTGCCATGCTTCCCTTGAAATCCAGAATTGTTTGCTTATAATTTTGAAGTTTCTGCCTTCAAAGAACATGTCATGAGCCCCCTCAATTGTAGTTTTGGAATTTTACTGTTTGTTTTTATTGCCACTATTTTCTTTTCATTTGTTACTTTTCATTGCTTGGGCTTATATAATTATTTTTGTTATTATCATCTGGTGAAATAAGTTTAGTTAGAAATGCGTTTAACTGACTCTTCAGTCTGGCGTCTACTTCCCCTTCAGATCCCCCTAAAATAGCAAATACCTTTATCTAGAACCCTTAGTGGGATATAGTTTTAGTTTTAGTTATTTATTTTATTAAACATTTTTTAAATACTTTATTTTTTTTTCTTCAAGTTACATCTCAGTCACAAACCCCTCCCTATTCCCCCTTCCTATCCCGCCCTTCCACCCTCTTCCCCCCAGAAGTTTCCCCTTTCAGTCCAACAGATGGTTCCTTCTCTTATAACAGTAAGTATTATACAAAACAA
>CAJQZJ010033945.1:276997-289053 GCA_907164525.1 Lophiomys imhausi
TCCAGCTTGCTTCCTGGGTCCATTTGCTTGGAAAACCTTTTCCCAGCCCTTTACTCTGAGGCAGTGTCTATCTTTCATAGTTAGATGTGTCTCTTGTATACAGCATAAGGAAGGGTCTTGCTTCCGGATCCACTCTGTAAACCTATGTCTTTTTATTGGGGAGTTGAGTCCATTGATGTTGATGGATATTAGTGACCTGGGGTTGTTATTTCCCATTAGTTTGGTATAGGCGGTGGTCCTGTGCCTCTTTTGGTTTAGTTGCTGATGGATTTTCTATTCCCTTTGTTTTCTTGGGTGGAGTTTTCTTCTCTGGGTTGGGATTTTCCTTCTAGGATTTTCTGTAGGGCTGGGTTTGTGGGTAGATATTGTTTAAAATTGATTTTGTCATGGAATATCTTGTTTTCTCCATCTATGTTGATAGAGAGTTTTGCTGGGTAAAGTAGTCTGGCTGGGCATCTATGATCTCTTAGGACTTGTAGTATATCTGACCAGGCCCTTCTAGGTTTTAACGTTTCTGGGGAGAAGTCAGGTGTAATTCTGATTGGTCTGCCATTGTATGTGACTTGACCTTTTTCTCTTACCGCTTTTAATATTCTTTCTTTGTTCTGTACATTTGGGGTTTCAATTATTATGTGGCGAAAGGAGTTTCTCTTCTGGTCTAGTCTGTTTGGTGTTCTGTAAGCCTCTTGGATTTTTATTGGCATCTCTTTTTTCAGGGTTGGGAAGTTTTCCTCTATGATTTTGTTGAAGATATTTCCTGGACCTTGGAGTTGGGAGTCTTCTCTTTCCTCTATACCTATAATTCTTAGGTTCTGTCTTTTCATTGAGTCCTTGATTTCTTGGATGTTGTGGGTGAGAGATTTTTTAGCCTTCTCATTTTCTTTGGATGTTGTACTGATTTCTTCCACTGAGTCTTCCATGCCTGAGATCCTGTCTTCCATCTCTTGCATCCTATTGTTGATACTCACATCCGTAGTTCCTGTTCTCTTCCCTTGGTTCTCCACTTCCTCTTTTAACTCTGACTGTGTTTTCTTTATTGTTTCTATTTCTATTTTCATGTCTTGTATGGTTTTGTTCGTTTTGTACATTTCCTTCTCCAGCTTGCTTGTTTTTGCAGGAAATCTTTCATGGCTTTTTCCTTTTCCTGTTCAAGCTCTGTCACCTTGGCTTGGAGCTCTTTAATAGTGTTGTTCCTTGTTTTGATTTGTAGAATTGTGGCTTCTTTGAATTCCTTCATAGATTTAAATTCTTCTTGCAGGGACTCTATCACTTTCCATAATGCAGAATTGTCAATGTTTTCATGTGTTTCTGTTGGTGTGTGGTCATCCGAATTGGATGAGGTAGGATCATTCTGCTTTGTTGGAGTCATAATTCCTTGATTTCTGTTTTTTTTTTTTTTTGACCTTTCGCCATTGGATGCATTTAGCTGTCTGTTTTCTGTGCTTGGAACCACAGTGGATGATTTGGTGCAGGGGACGAGTTACTTGGCTATCTGTCGTTGCTTACAGGGGGATTTCAAGGTCACTGTGGTTTTAATCTCCAGAGGCACTGTGAGTTGGTGCAGCCTATTCCCAGGTTGTGAGTAATGGACCAGGATTGTTTCACTGCTCCCAATTCAGACTTCCCTATGTTGCACTCTGAGTTATCAGCCTGTAATGGTTCTGATGGTATGGGCCTGTTTGCCCCGGCACAGATTCTGTGGGCTTTGTTTGTCATCACGGAGACTGACAGGGTCTGGCTCCACACCTAATATGTCTGGATTTTCCAGGATACAGCTATGGTCCCGATTTCTGGTTTCTCTCTAGGCTTCTTGCCACAGGGCTGGACTCTGTGCCTGATTCCCTTCCTGTCTGCGCCACCACGGGTCCCGTGGGTACCCCAAGCCCCGGATCCTCCGGCTGCCTGAGTGGACCTCTTGTCCCAGCAGCTCAGCCGTGGGTGCACGGATCCCTGGGCCTGCCCACGCCTGTCTCTCTCCCCAGATGACCTGCTGTGGACTCCCGGGGATTTGGCCCTGCCAGCCGTGCTCCCTCTCCATCTGCGCTACTGTGAGTGTGCGGGATTCAGCCCCTCCCTCCCGCCTTTGTGTTCCCAGCTTCCCACGCTCTCTCGGAATCTCCTGCCCTCCGCTTCACGAGCAGCTGCGGACCACCCGCTGAGTCCCCTGTTTGCTCCTTGCTAAACCTTCCACTATCTCGCAAAGTTTTTTAAGTGGGTATAAGTTCAACCTGATGTGTGGGGAGCCCAATAGGCCAGTGATCTATGGCCAAGTGTACCCTGATTCTGCCTGCTGTAAGTTGGGATCAATCTTACCAGGCGCCTCTCCAAATGGGAGTTCCCGAATCCCGGGTTTAGTGGCTTCTGTGTCTGTGAGAGATGGGTGAGAGCCTTGCCCTGGGACTTTTAACAGTCCCTTGGGAGCTGTGAGTGTTCCCGGGGGGGGGGGTCTAGCCCCTCCGGTTTTTGCACAGTGACCAATAACTCTGTTTTTTATGGCTCTTTTTTCCCCGCGTTCAAAATGCGTCAGTGTAGGTTGCCGCCATCTTGGCCCGCCCATCTGTGAAATTTTGAATCACATTTTTCTTTCTTTCTTTTCTTCCTTTGTTATAAGAAAATACCACAGAACACCAACAGCTCAGGACCTGAGATCAACAATCAATAAATGGGACCTCATGAAACTGAAAAGCTTCTGTAAGGCAAAAGACACTGTCATTCGAACAAAATGGCAACCAACAGACTGGGAAAAAATCTTCACCAACCCCACATCTGATAGAGGGCTATTATCTAAAATCTACAAAGAACTCAAGAAACTAAAAGCCAAGAAACCAAATAATCCAATCAAAAAATGGGAGACGGAGCTAAATAGAGAATTCACAAAGGAGGAATCCCTAATGGCTGAGAGACACTTGAAGAAATGCTCAACATCCTTAATCATCAGAGAAATGCAACTCAAGATGACTCTGAGATTCCACCTCACACCTGTCAGAATGGCTAAGATAAAGAGCTCAAATGACAGCACATGCTGGCAAGGGTGTGGAGAAAGGGGAACCCTAATCCATTGCTGGTGGGAGTGCAGGCTTGTACAACCACTATGGAGGTCAGTCTGGTGATATCTTAGAAATCTTGGAATAACTTTGCCTCAGGACCCAGCCATACCACTTCTGGGTATACACCCAAAGGACTCCTCACGGAGTCATAGGGAAGTCTCCTCATCTATGTTCATAGCAGCCTTATTTGTAATAGCTAGAAATTGGAAACAACCCAAATGTCCCTCAACTGAAGAATGGATTAAAAAACTGTGGTACATCTATACAATGGAATATTACTCAGCTATCAGAAACAATGAAATCATGCAATTTGCAACCAAATGGATGGAACTAGAGAAACCTATCCTGAGTGAGCTAACCCAGACTCAGAAGGATGCACATGGCATCTATTCACTTATAGTAGGATTTTAGCTATATCGTATAGGATATCTGTAGTACAACCAACACACCAAAAGGAACATGGATATAGACTTTTTTTTTCTTTTTCCTCTCTTTTTTGTTGTTGTTCTTTGTTTTTGTGGGTTTGTGTGTTTGTTGGTCTTTTTTTAGTTTTCCCCCTGTAGCAAGGAGCCACCTTTCACTAGCGGTACTGCCTCGTAGGCCCCCGGTGTATGAAGAGGCTCTTGGAACTCATATGACTCCTGAGATGTGGTGAGGGACTGTTATGCAGGGACACTCCACTCCAGAGGAAGAAGACGGAAGGGTTAGGGTGTAGAGGATGGGAGGGTGGGGCTGGGAAGCAGGAAAAGAGAACAATATGATAGGGATGCAACCTGAAACAACAAAAAAATAAATTTATTTATTAAAAAAAAGCAGGTAACAATGTTAAAACACTGTAAATAAAATAAAGGTTGCAGCAGTTCAACCTGGTTTTATAAACCTCCAAGAGTCGAAAAAACTTAGATCTAAAGTAAAATACATGAAAAATGTGGCATTAACCCATGCTTTTAACTTCAGCAGAGATGGGAGGAGTACTATAGAGTTAATGGTCTTATAAATTCTAGAGTTACACGGAACAGGGTGGTGAGGGTACACACCCTTAATCCCATCATTCAAGAAGAGTACACCCTTAACCCCAACACACTAGAGACAGAAACAGGCAGATCTCAGAGCTCAAGGTCAGCCTGATACAAAACAAACTCTAAATAAAGAAAAACTTCGATCCAGGAGTGGTGGAATACATCTTTAATCCCTTCAGATGGGAACCACAGGTCTTTGATCCCAATAATTAGAATGCAGAGACACACACATAGGATTTGGAAGGACCTAAGTTTAAAAGCTACTTACAAAAGGCCTACTCAATACAAACATATTGTCCTTTGAGATCTCAAAATATATACACTAAAGCTGGTTTAGCTCCAAAATAACAAAATAAATTCTTCTTTAACCCAGATTGAAAGATAACACTTTATATATTGTCAAAAAACCAAATTTGCTTCAGGCGAAATATTACCTAACACCCCCCCCCAAAAAAAAAGAGGGTAATTGTCCCAGAGTTAGGATTAGGGCAGGGCTCTGTTCTTATCTTTCCAGGAGATTCAAAGCATCCATTCAAGGAACCCAGGGCAACTGGACAACGGAAACCTCAGCAGAAAACAGAATCAGACACCAAAGAAGACGAGTGACCCAGATGATCCAGCCTTACAGACTCCCTCAATAGCTGTTTCCATCAAAAGTCTACAACCACAACAACTCAAAATCGCTAAGACCGTTCAGCTCTACACATTGCCCCAGCCAGAACTTCAGTAAAGCCTGGAAGATCAGCTTCTGCCTACAAATTCCTTAGGACATCTAAACAGCTGAGCACAGAAGGACTGAACATAAAAGGATTGTACTAACATTTTTAACTATTTTTCCATTCTGTTTTGGGCCCCAAACAGGTTTACTACGACCCAAATTAGCAGGAAGTCATTTTAAGAGAGCGATGTCCCATGCCCACAGGGTGGGGAGGGTGTTTCTCCGCCCCCCCTTTTGGTTATTTGAAGGATAACTGAAAACTCTGTTATTTAGGGGAAGAGATTACAAGCTGTTAAATGGTCTTGTTAAATGGGTTTTGGAGGTTAGACCCAGGGACTTCCTTCTTTTCCTTTTCTGTATCCTTCTTTCTCTCCTATGTAGGAGTGCATGGACTTGAGAAAAATGAGACATAGACATAGTACGGGAAGGACCAAGAAGAAGGCACAGATTATTGAATATGCCCTTATACCTTTGTATATTGATACAAAATTAGTACTATATTTGGCTAAAGTGGTATTGACTATTGTTTATTGTGTAAAATTAAGATTGTATTATTAGACTACATCGGTATTGATCTTTGTATATTGATACAAAATTAAGATTATATTGGCCACAATGGTATTGACCCTGGTATATTGACGTAATATTAAGATTGTATTGGGCTATATAGGCATTGATCTTTGTATATTGATACAAAATTAAAGGTAACGCTTCCTAATGGTATTTTACCTAGAGATACTTATAAATGAAATGTGAAGCTCTGGCCTCTTGATACCAACCATCTTAAACTGTTTAGGATAGTTAAGATAAACAAACTCCTAGTCATGTAAGCATGTCACTTTGTTAGCTACTATGACAGTCTATCACAGATATTCTCTAAGCTACTCAGAAATCAAGTTGTTAAGAGACAAGCATTTGCCTATCTAAATACAAGAGATAGATAGGGCATCTTCAAAAACCCCAAGAGATCTGCAGAACATGACATTCAAAGATGTTGTCTTAAATTAAGATTTTTTTTGATATTGAGACTTATCAGCTCCTGACAGCACCCCTTATTCTACTCCAAGTAGAAGATGAGCATCGAAGAATTTCCAGTGTGAGATGGTTGAATTAGTGGCAAGCCTATCTGTTGGCATGAAAAAACTCCTTGCTTCAACTGCAGACAGACTGCTGTCCAAAAAGGACAAAACTTGGTAGCAGGGAAGTTGACAGCCTAGCTCTGCCAAGACAGGGTAGATAAGTCCTTCATAATCCCTGCTCTACAATAAATGTCTGTCAGAGAAACAGGACCAAAAGGCTGAAGACTGATGCTGAAATGTATGGAGAGAAAATGGGAACTGTCCAGGCAGTCACTGGTATGTCATTTCTTAGTTTTGGAACCTGCAGGCCCTGCACTTCCTATATAATCAGATATATTTATCCCTCTCAGGTCTCTGAGGTGGTTGAAGAATAGACAGCTAGAGTCTCATAGTTAAATTTTGAGTTGTTTAGGAATCAAGAGGGCGTTCTAGATCTAAGAAGATGTTTTTAATAGTGATGCAAGTTAGTATGAAAGCTGAGTTAGTTATAGAACTTTAAACTCATGGAGATGGTTAGATGGTAGAATGTTAAAGTCAGGTACCAAATGCATATGGACTGGACATTGGGAATGTACGCTAAGCCATATAACCCTCAGGGGCCAAATATGTATGAACTAGACATTGGGAATGTATCCTGGGCCATTTAACTCTCATAAATGTGGCATAGTTATTTCTGTTGTTTTTTGTAGTATTTACTGTTATAAGAGAAGGAACCATTCGTTGGACTGAAAGGGGTAGCTGTGGAGGGGAAGAGGGTGGAAGGGTGGGACAGGAAGGGGGAATAGGGAAGGGATTGTGACTGAGATGTAACTTGAAGAAATAAAAAAATAAAGTATTAAAAAAAAAGAAAGAACACAATGAACTAAAATGAGGAATTTGTCACAACCGAATTGCATGGCAACTTTGGTTATCAACACATTTCAAGAATGAACAACTTAGGAGTCCCATTTAGACTTTAGGATTCTGTTAATAATGTCTTATTTATGTCATCCATTAACATTTTCACTGAAGGATAAATGGAATTAAATGTATGGCTAAGCTACTACATGGAAATAAATATCTCATAATTATCTCAAAGAAAAAAATATGATTAGATTATTTCCCACTGTTTCCTTTTTTTATCCAACTTCTCTCATGACCTCCCACTTTGTTATCTCTCAATTTTCTGGCTTCCTCTACTTTACTTGTTATGGTTATATACATACATATGCATGCATATATAGATACAACCTGCTGAGGCTGTTCATGATTGTATGTACATAATTTTAGAATTTACCACTTGGTATTGGTTAACCAGTTAGGCTATTCCTCTATGAGGGAACACTCTGGCCCTCAACATCCCTTAGTTGCCTACAGTTCTTTGTCTACGGATGGGACCTCATGTGATTTCCCTTTTCCATGTTAACATGTCTTATTTTTTAAAGTTACGTAAAGGCAGGTTTATTGGATATGAGAGGGGAAGAGAAATAGTATGTGCATGCAGAGAGAGAGAAAGAAGAGAGAGAGAGACAGCGACAGAGTGGGGGAATGAGGCAGAGGGGAAAGAAGACAATGAGGGGGGAGACGAAGAGAGACATAGAAGAGAGAGGAAGAGCAAGAGCCCATGTTAACATGTCTTGATGTTGTATTTGTTCAGGTCCTGTTTATGTAGCCATATTGCTTAGGTTACATAGGTGAAGCTTGCCTGTTATGTCTAGGGGACACAATTTCACAGCAGACTTTCCAGTGTTCTGGTTTTTATAATCTTTCTGCCCCCTCTTTCATGATGTTGTGGATGTGTCCACTGGGACAGGGTACCACCATCTTGGAATCATTCTGTGAATTTTGATCAGTTGTCACTTTCTGTTTCACTTTCTGACTATTGCGAAAGCTTAAAGGTGTGTGCCACCATGCTCAGCTCCATTTTGTTTATCTTATTATTAAAAAATATTGCAGGAAATACAATACAATATGATGAACAGTACCATGTTTATTGGTCTCTCTACATGGAAATTTTGTAAGATTGTTGTCCAGTAGAATTTGATGGTATGATGGCATTGCTAAAGACACTTCAGAGTTTGATCATAGGATGTTGAGAAATCCGGCTGGTACTGATCAAGAATCTACCTTATTGGTGGTTGGCTCTCATAGTGCTAGAAGGTGCTATGCAGGGTTCTGGGGGAGAAAAATCAACAGTCTTTACCTGCCTGCCAGCTCTGTGAACTATAATAATGACCCATTTGGCAACACATACCCATAGGCCATAGTGTGATGAACGTTACAGTGTAGCCAACTGCTTTCAGAATGAATTTCAGGCCTGAATTGAATAGAAATGGAAACATGTTATTGTAAATCTGATCAAGAGTCTGTGGCTGGGGAGTTCACCTGCTCAGTCAGTGAACCTACTACTATTATTTTGCTAAATGAGAATAGAATCAAGTTACCTTCTAGCTAAGCATCTCTGTATCCATAGATTAGCACAGCTGCCAGTCCTCATCAGAGAAGCTTTTTTGTGCCATGGACAGAAGTTAACATAGAGACTCAAACTGGTCAAAACTCAGAGAGTAAGTCTCTGTGGAATGCACAGCTGCAAATGGGACATCTGCATCACACTTCCTCCCCTCGAGGTTTAGGGAGCATCATGGAAGATGAGGTGGGAAATTGTAAGAGCCAAGGGTTGGAGAGGACTTGGATGAAACAGCAAGGCTAAGCAGAGTATGACAGGACCATTGTGCCACGGATGCTCAGCAGCTGTGGTTACCTGCGCAAAAGCTTAACAGTTAACATCCAAGCATGGATGGGGGAGGCACACATGAGCTCTCCTGGCTGAGGGGCTATTGAGAGATGATGACTGCTAGAGGACAGTTTTGTTTAAGGATGTGGGTCCTGGTAGGTTGACTGTGCTCCAATGAATGGACCCGTACCTGTGTACACACGGTCAGCACTAATTGAGTCAATGGATTTTTTTTTTTTTTATGGAGGGGGATATGAATTTAGGAGGGGTGGTGGGGGAGAGAATCTGGGAGAAGTTAGAAGTCAGTGTAGAGGTGTGAATATGCATGGAATGCATTGACTGAATGTATGAAATTCTCAAAAGATACATTTTTAAAACATTATCTCTCCCTTGTCTTTCTCCTCAATGAGTAACCTCATCTCAAGAACAAAACGTGAACCAAAAACATTTTGAGACACAATTTCCTTATGTGGTAGCTGGCTGGCTTTGAACTCATTACCCGTCTGCCTCTGAGTCCTCAGTGTTAAGATTTCAGGGCCACTACACATGACTTTACAAGCTGAACAAGATTTTAATGCTTTGGCCATTTCTTAGACTTCAGTTCTGCCAATGTTCCTGTGGAGAAATATGCCTAAGTTATTGTTGGATGGACAATCCTTTGTTGTTTTGATTTTGTTTTATCTCACACTCCACTGAGGGGATTTGGTCTAGTTTGTTTCTTTTTGTAGCCCTGGCTGTCCTGGACTCACTTTGTAGTCCAGGATAGCCTTGAAATCACATAGATCCACCTGCCTCTGCCTCCCCAGTGCTGAGATTAAAGGCGTGCGCCACCACGCCTAGCATCTAGTTTGTTTCTAATTGACAGGCTTCCCAAGACCTTTGTTAGTGCTAACCCTAGGACTGTTCTAAGGAACCTGAGATGACTTAGTACCCTAACTCTTACCGTCAGCTCAGGTTTCAGCACAATATGTCTGCATTTTTCTCTTTCTATTTCTCTCATATAAGTTTTAATTACTTTAGTTTTTAAAATCAACACATCCCTCCAGTTTTCCTAACCCAAATATTCTATTTCCTCACTCTGTTATTCTTCAGGCTCATTCTCTCCGTTCACATTTCAATAATTAGTTGCAATGCCATCAGTTTAGTAAAAATGCTGTTTCATTTCCATAATAATAATTTTCAGAGATGTTATCTTTTGTAGTTCTAACCAATGCAGTAATGCCACTATGAAATCCAAAAATGGTGAATTGTGCAGCTTTTCCTAAGGTTCAACAAAAATGATGCAGTCCTTTTGTTTTGTCCTATTGACACCTTGTTTCATCATGGACAGGTGCAATCAATTGTTTCCTTCACCAAGACAAGGGCTGTTCTTTGAACAGATCCTGTGTTTGCTCGTGTGTCCTCAGTGCTAATGGTAGAGTAGGCTTGGATGTGTGTCTTGTGTCTATGAGAAGGATCTTGCTTTCTTTCTGCATGGTCTAGGCTTTCGTGCTTCCGTTTGTTCCTTTTCAACACAAGGCCTCCCAGAGCCTCTGAAACCTGAGCTTCTTGCAAACTTCTTTTCTGTCCTCCACTTTATGCTTTCCCTTCTATCTATTCTCTTATATCAACTTCTGCCCTGTAGTTTTCTGGGAACAAGAAACCAGTGCAGGAATATGGTTGTGTGAGACTTGTTCTAGATTGCTTTTGCCTAGCCAGGCACCAGCAATAATGTAACAATAGTTGTAACAATATGGAACTGAAGAGTTAGGTCTATGGTTCTGGTTGGTCTGTGGGCTTCATCTCTCTCTGATGTCCCACTGCGAACAGAGCTAGGCTAGAGAGAGAGTGTAGTGCCATATGTAGTTGGTGACTCTTCTCTGGTCTGCAGGCAAGACCTTGAGAGAAAAGCACGTGTGCAGCTGAGGATGCCTGTTCTCTCCCAGACATGGATGTGACCACTGGGAAAGGCTGTGCCATCACACCAGCTGCTGCCAGGGTCCCAGGAGATTCTGGGGGGAAGGGCACTGTTTTCTTGGAGTCACCTGAGTGGAAAACCAGTACACTCGGGTGGAGAAAGCATGGTGAGTTCAAGGGAGCTGAGGCACGGCTGGAGAGAGTTTTCCCTGATGGTGGAAGTTCCTTCATGCCAAATCACTACAGCTCTGAGGAAAGCTATTTGGTGAACCAGCAATTCTTTATTGCAGCTTAGGTGTCATGGCCGTCTTAGCTCTCCCCAAATCTCTTTATAATCTCCTCTATCTCCTGAACTCTGAGAGGGGTGAGGGTTTTGAACCGTGGGTACTGGTGAAGGATTTATTTTATTTTTTTGGGTGAAAGCATTCTATTGGTTGAGACTGAGATCCTGGCAATGACATGTTTGCATGGTGATAGGTCCCAAACACTGGTTATGTGATGGAACTTACCTATGACCTCCTGGGCAAAGGCAGCTATTTGGGGACTGTGTCCATGTGCTCCTGAGGCAGGCAGAAGCAGGGAGAAAGCTTGTTCCATGCCTTCTGTTCTCAGGATGGGGTATGAAACCCCACTTTTGAGATTTCCGGGGTTTGAACATGCTCTTATCTCACCAGCTTCATGCCAAATCTTCTGGTGCCATGCCCAACGTGGAACCTTGCTTAGAGCTAGACATTGTGGGAAATGTGTTAGGTATGCCACTACACATTTCCCTGACCCAGTTGTGTTGATAGTAAAGCTCATTTATGTTTCAACTATAGACAAATAAAACAGAAGGACCAAATTCCTTTCCATCTTTCTCTTAGGTAACACAATTTCTGGTTGATGTGTACATTCCTCTTCCCTTTCATCTCCCCAACTCCACCAATGCCCTCCTTAGCAGCAATTCCTTCCACATGCCAGTACCAAATTGTTTTGGTATTTTCCCATCATCAGTAGTTTTTAAGGGTTGCCTCTTTCATAATTGCCAATTTTAATCATTTTGATGAGAGGAAATTATGCTTATAAATTGGAACAATGTGAGCTTTATGCAGACCCAAATAATATGACCCTTTTATTGCAGACAGTAGAAGTACTATCCATAAATTGTAAAATTGGTTTATTGGGTCGTGTTATTGTCAAGGTCAAATGTAGTGTGGCTGTTGAGTAAAGTTTAACTGTGGCTACATTTCTTCATTTTTCTCGTAGCCTTCTTTTCACCGAAGTCTATGGCTTACTCAAACATATTGCTTCCATAATTTGGCAGATTTGTGTGTTAAAATCAGAATATAAAGATATACAGAATAGAAGGTTATGGCAAACCCCTTGAAACAAATTCTAATTTGTGTTCTGCATCTATACCTCTTGAATTAGTCTTTACCATGGGGACATAATTATCAGGTTGGCCTTTGGAGCAGAAACTGGAGAAAGTATCTCCTGATCATCCTGGATGATCTTAAATAATGGCAGAGGGATGGGAAGGTGCTCAGGAGATTCATACTGTGTGTGTGTGTGTGTGTGTGTGTGTGTGTGTGTGTGTGTGTGTGT
>CAJQZJ010033945.1:292872-327902 GCA_907164525.1 Lophiomys imhausi
CCAGCCAATAGGGATTAAAGACCCTGTAGACCTGGGAAATCTCCCCATGGGCCACAAGCTACTGGCATGCATGTAGCATCCTCAGACTTGAGTAAGCTCCCAGCATACCTTGGTTCTCACTAGCTTTAGGGCTTCTGTTTGAAATCAAGTAAATACCAGAGCCAAGGCCAGAGCTGCCTGACTGTTAGATCACTTCTCTGTATGATGGGGGCTTGTTAAAAGTTATAGCACCTGGAGTTGCAGCCACTTTTATCTAGTTGTTCTTGCAAGGGAAAAGTACGCACCCCCCCCCCTTTTTTTGTTCTTTACATTAAGGTGAGGAAAATGGGCTAAGAAAGTGAGTTTCAACTGGAAAGAATACCCCACCCTTTAGTCAAAGAAGATATTTTTCTGTTGTGATAAAGCCCAGTATTCTAAAGACTCCATGCAGTGCAGTGATATCTTTTATTTTTCCCCTCTGAGACACTAACCTTCCTGTCCAAGCAACACCCACGAGGCAGTGAACTGTTGAGCTGAGCTTTCAGGACACTTCCCACTCCTGTCCTTTCCACTCAAGAATTTTCTGTCATTGGAACAACCACCATCACCAGAAAAGTGTGCATCTGAGGCTTCATGGTAAGATAATCCTTGTATAGTTTAGATTCTTCAGGGCATAGCATGATAGTGTGATACTTCAGAAAGTTATCTTCGATGTTTTTATGATATCAGAGCACTTCCTTAACATTCTTTCAGCTGGACTTTGCCCCTATTGGTTGGGTTCTCTTCAAATTTCTTGGCTTGGCCTTTAAAGAATAAAGCTTGACCTGGCCTGTGATTAACTGTTTCCGCACATGGGTTGTAAGCAGGTCTCAGGTTCTTGACATAGTCCTCTGAACTCAGCTCACAAGCCAGTGGAAGCTCTACTTTCCTCAAAGAAAAAGTCAACTCTTGACATAGCAAGGTCAAAACCAGTAGGAAAGCAAGCATGCATTGGTCCTGCCAAATCCAATGCGAGTCAATGTAAGGAGACAGCCTTTTGGTTGCTGTATTTTCTCTAGAGTGGACTTATGTTGTCAATGGCAGAAATCCATGAACCACAAAGATAAAATAATGCTAACCAGAGTGCGAAGTAAAGAAAACAAAGATGGCTCCACAATTAGTAGCATTATATACACTAGTGCTAAGTAACAGCAGATGTGTCCGTGGGGAAGGAAGCATTCCTTGCAATCCATGAGAAACCAAACTATTCTGACACCGCAAGCCACAGTGGTTACCGTGGGCTGGAAGGGTGATGGCTGAGCCCATTGGGTTAGCAAGGTGGGGATGCTGTTGAAGGTATTCCATTCTACTTGTGTCGTCCTTAGCCTGCTGCACACTTGTGCTGAGTTAACAGGGAGATGAGCGCTGTGAAACTGGGCTCTGTAAAGACACGCACTGGCCATGAGTCATTAGTAAGCATGCGGAGCTAATTGGCAGAATACTCATAAAAGATTTTGAAGGGGGGTTAATTACAATTCATTACACCGTAAACTGTCCCCAGGCTATTGTTAAAAATGCAGGAGTTTCAGGGCCCATTATTTTATGATTCATTTTGCCATGTTGTGAAAAACAGACTCTAAATCAAACTACATTTATTATAGGTCAGACCACAAAATCTTTATTGGTTTTTCCAACATTCCACCCTTGTTATATGAATTCATATGGACTGCACATTTCTGTCAATTGGCAAGAAAGCATGAAATAAAATTTATGATATTTTCTTACCTTATCCTCAGTGCAGCCTTAAAAATCACAAGATCTAATTGCTTCCCCTACTTCCTCGAGTTCATGAGAAAAAATAACTATTTTCAAATCAGTCCCAAAGTTCTGATGACTGAAAGCAACTAAAGGGCAATGAAGTCTGTCTTCTGAAGGAAGCCTTTTAAAGGATATTCTAAGAAGCACCCAGGTGAATGCTAACTCCTCCCCCACTCACATGAAATTCCTTTATATTTATATTTCCTTATATAGTTTAGAGTTCACTGGCTTCCAAAGCATTAGTAATTTTGTCACCCCTAGCTTTGAAAACATAATTTTAAAAGGAAAGTGTACAAAATGAAAACTAGCAACTCACCTTTTATTTTTTCAGAAACAAAACAAAACAAACAACAACAACAAAGTAAAACCCTGACATGATTGTCTGTCTTGTGTTATCATGGAGAGACTTGGTCAGAATCACACAAGGTTTCCAAAGTAGTCACTCCATGTCCCCGAATGTAATTGTTTGTGGACTGATCCTTCCCATCATGTTGAGTTCTCCCTGTCACCAAAACTACCTTTACCAGCCAGCCCACTGTACTCGTTACCAGGGATGAGCAAAGAACAAAACTCTAGGTTCACTTCCAGTCTCCAGAGTTCAGTAGCTCATTTGAACCTTATCTGAACTATCAGAAGTTTTGACTCTGCGGAAACCCATGTTTGGGGAAAGGGTGGGAATGTGTGGTTCAAGGAAGGCTTCAGGGTGGAGTGGAGGGGGAGGGGGTTGTTGGAAATTGTGCAAGAACTAGTTTCCTTGTGAGAGATCCTGTACTTCCTGATTCTGGTTGAGCCAAGAAATACCACAAAAGTCTTTCTGAAAACTTCTAAGATCTTTGGAAGACCTTTCTATAAGCATTTTTGCCACTTCCACGTACTTGGATTTTGTCCAGGGCTACAGACAGATGCCTGAGCAAGGGGAAAGAGCTCCACAGAAAGTACCTGGATACCCAAGGATTGACACTAGAATTTTATCTCAAATAGCGTGAGCTTGTGTGGTTTGACCAGGGTCAATGACCTTAGCCACTTTAGTTTCAAACAGAATGAGCAGGCTGGGAGGCCAAATTAGAAATCAGTAATGCAGAGCTAGATGATGTCACGGTGTTGAAGAGCATTTGCTGCTTTTTCAGAAAGCCTGGGTTCAGTTCCCAGCACCCCCTCAATCAGGTGGGTTACAACCATCTACAACTCCAGTTCCAGGGAATCTTACACCCTTCTCTGGTCTTTGTGGACTCATGCACACATGTGGTACATATACATATCCCCAGGCCCATGACCATATCCATACAATTAAATCTTAAAACAAACAAACAAACAAAAAGAAGTAAAGCAAGTACTTATTTAATAGGGGACACTGGGATGGTCAAAGTATCTATGACAGAGTATGTACAGATGAGGACCAAAATGAGGACTGCAGAACCAGCTGGGTAGCAAGATAGTTAGAAGGAAGCATGAGTCAAGCAATTTCACAGGCTTGAATTCTCTCTGTTCATTGCCACATCAGTAGTGTGAACTTGGGCAAATCCCCTCAGTTTCTCTGACTCTCTGTGCCTCATTTCAACCACAAGAAGTAAATTAAATCTTTAAGTGGGGGTGAAAGTGCTAGGCAGAGGGTGATTTGGAGCCAACATCTAGCTGGATGAAGAGGGTCAGAAAAGGAAGAGAAAGATTGATATCTACGTTAGGGAGACTGGTGGACAGAAAACACCCACAAGAGACTGTTTATTTTGCACTGAGCAGCAGCTGATAGTCATTAGAAGTTGGGAGGAGCTAAAGTCGTTAGATGAGTTTTTAAAAGAAGTCACAACACACTTTAAATTTTGAAGGAAACCAATGATCTAAAGAGAAGCACGAAGCACTGAAGACTAAGAAGTAGGAAGCCACCAGAGTAATGGTTCTCAATCTTCCTGATACTGTGACCCTGTCATACAGTTTCTTATGTTGTGGTGAGCACCAACCATAACGTTATTTTGTTGCTACTTCACAACTGTAATTTTGCTACTGTTACGAATCGTAATGTAAATATCTGGTACGCAGGATATCTGATATGGGACCCGTGAAGGGGTTATGACCCACAGGTTGAGAGCTACTACATTAGATAGAGCATGGTGTGTTCATAGAGTTCCCCACTGCTTCCTCAGCCAGAGTCACCCGTTGTGACTCTTTGTCATTGTGAAGAAGTTTTTGCTAAAGGTGTTTTCTGAGGAAAAAAAAAATAAGGTAAGAAAAAAACAAGAGAGAGATTCTCTAATGGCTGAACTAGAAGAAATCAAGAGTTCGTTGAATGTGCCTCCTTTAACAGATACAAGTGCAGGATGTTCAGGGGTAACATTCAGGAGTTTTGAGTATGTAGAGTCCTGGGCAACTGATAGCTGCTGTTTCCCAAACTTCACCCCTGGAGTCCACGGTAGCAGAAGCAAGAAAGGCTGGACCTGGTCCTTGAGCACCTGCTCATGACTGGCACCCTCGCCCTTGGTAAAGAGAGTATGATTGGTCTTTGAGTAACACTGGCTCTAGCCTAGTGGTTCTCAACCTTTCTAATGCTGTGACCCTTTAATACAGCTCCTCATGCTGTGATGACCCCCCCCAACCATAAAACTGGTTCATTGCTACTCCATAACTAATTTTGATACTGTTATGAAGCGTGATGCAAATGTCTGATATGTGACCCCTGTGAAGTAACCAATCAGAAGGTGTTCTGACAGGGAATCCTGCAGACCAGTGCACTGATGGTTCAGAGAGAGGTTGTGCTGACATGAGGGCTGACAGATGGTATGTCCCATGCTAAGTGAGGAGACAGGGTTCCCAAGTGCTGAGGCTGTGGAACTGTTTCATTTTGCCAACAATAAAGACAGTAAGGCTCTCTTCTCTGCCTCCTTTTCTGTCCAAAGCTTCCACACCCCATCTATTTTAGCAGTATCATTTCCTCCTCCATAAGCTCTTGTTCTGACCATGAAGACTTTGGCTAGTCCCCAAGCTTGATCCCTGCTGGGAATGCCTCAGTTAAATGGGGCAGAGAAAGCTGTGGATTTCGAAGCCAAGAACAGAGAGCAGCTGGTTCTCAACTTGTCACAGAAGAGAGCCAAGCAACGCAGAGCTTATGATTGCCCTGGCTGGTAGGGCTGGAGCACCAGGCACCTGTCAAATACCGTCAGTCCAGCTCCTTGCGGTCCACTCTGCTGCATGCCTGCTTTGAGAACACCAGTGGATGCCATGGCCTTCCTCCCTCTATGAAGTGACCTGCCAGGGAACCTCCTCCTGCTGTTGTCTTCGGCAAAGATTCTGATCACCAAGCAAATTCCTCCCTCTCTCTCTCCTTCTCTCTCCTTCCCACTCTGCCCCTTCTTCTCTCAGAGAGAAGAAAATATGGCCTAAAAGAGAAAATGAGAATGTCTGTATTTTCTCCTAGAATGAGGCTTAAGAAGAGGCAAGCCAATCTTGAATGTGTGAAAGATGGAAGAGATTTGAATGTATATATTTCCCTGTCATTTGTGTCCTGAGGAACTTGATGACTTCACCAAAAGCTAATGGGTTAGTAAACACTCTACACAGTCAGATTATGAGGTTATGGGTCCAGATTGCCAAAAGCAACTGGGTATTACTTACCCTCAAAGAAGAGTGAAATGGTGTCATTTGGAGGAAAACAGATAGAAAAAGGAGGCCATCATGTTATAGGATATAAAAGAGATTCAAAAAGGAAAGTAACCATGCATGCTCCCTCTTATAAGTGGTATTTGAGGGAAAAAAAGTCACAAAACTAAAAGGACTATTAAAGAAGAGTGTGGGGACCTGAAGGCGGTGGGACAAGAGAGTAATGGGGGTGGATATGATTAAAATTTTACACATGCATGTGTAAAAATGCCACAAAGGAAGCCATTACTTGGTGTAATTAATATATACTAATAAAGAAAATAAATAAAAAGGGAGAGAGCATCGACAAAGTAGTCTAAACCCTGCCGCCATCAACTGAGTTCTGAGCCTGCAGGCTGTGCTTCTCTGTTGAGTGGTAGGCTCAGGGCATATGATCGCGTCTGGGAGCCAAAGCTCCTGAGTTCAAGGTAGACTCCATGAACTCAACTTTCATTAAGTTTTCCTTTTCCAGGTTTCCTTCATTTTGTAAAAAGACAGGTTAGACACTTCTAAAGGGCCGTGATTTCCATGGAGCTCGCCAGAGTTCTTAGGGGCTCTTGCCTTCACCTGAGGCCTGTGAACCAAGCAAACCAGTTACTCTGTCCTGCACGAAGGAAACACACAGGAAAAAAAAAAAAAAAAAAAAAAAAAAAACAGTGGTGCCCAGGGACTGGGTCTTGTTTGTAAAGACTTGCAGTGTGATGACAGCCCGGCATTTCAGCCCAGCACATTCTTTCCCATACCACAGAGTGCCCAAGTACATTTGCTTCTGTTCCTCGCAAACCTTTATAATTACCTGCTTGTTTAGAAATGATTGCTTCTCTCTGAGGACCAGATCACAGTCCAGCCTGTTCTCAGGGAAACTCAAACAAGGACTGCTGAGCCTGGAATCCATGATTAAGGTGCCTGGCTAAGTAAAGGGCTGTGTACTTTCCTAACTGGTCAGCTGTGCACCAGATATCCAAAGCAGGATGCCACATGACTCACACTGGCTTGGTCGTTGCTCTAATGCTGGCTTTCCAGATGGATTTAGGGCTAAATAGTGCAGCCAAATCAGAAGCACCAAAAAAGGTGTGAGAAGGGAATGGAGAGTGAAGGGAATTTCCATTAGGGCTTTTTAGAAGCCCAAGCCCATTCTACCTTTGTCGATGACTGTGGTTTGCTGGGATCAGGATCAAAGGCATCACCATAGGCAGAAGAGCCATGACAAACATGGTGCTGCATCTGCTGAAACCTAGCATTAGCCCCTTTCTTACACTGCTGTCTAGACTGCAAGTGGGTGCTCATACTAGATCCAGCTGTGTGGATAGTCAGGGTGCTCCCTCTTGATGGGGGAAGGAAGTGACAAAACCCTTTCTGATCTCCTAAAGGAAGCCCATGCATAGTTGGCAGTGAGGCACAACACAGCCATTGCTCTGATCATTGTGTGAGGAATAAGAAGTGTGGAATAACCACAGAGGCAGGTTTTTGAGAGCAAAGAACTGTTTGGGGGGGAAAAATCTACTCACTTTTCTCTGCCCTGAGAGCTTTGGAAGCCCTAAGCCCATTAAAACACTGTGTACTTGTGGGTCTGAGACACTTAAAGACATTACTGATATTCTCTGAGAACAGCTAGTTGAGTTCTTCTTTGGGGAGGGTGTTCTGTGTAATGTCTCAAGGCTTCAGCTGATATTCAACCAGAAGTTTGGGGTAAGGGAGTATTCCAACCTCCAAACAGTCTTGCATGATGCTCTTGAGCCCTGTTTAATCTCCTTGAGAATGCTGAATACAAAAGCATAAGAAGGTAGATACTCACAACACTGTCTCCTTTCAACTTCTGTGATAGAACTTCATGAGCAAGACAACTTAGAAAAGAATGTGCTAAATTTGGGGATTTACAGTTTTAGAGTCTATGATAGTGTAGCAGAGGCATTTCAGCAGGAACAGTAGAGCACTTACATTTTATTATGAAAGTTAGAGGCTGAGGGAAAGGCACAGTGGGAATGCCAAGAGTCTTTTGAAACTTCAAAGCTCATCCTCCAGTGACACACCTCCTTCAAAAGGCCACACTTCTTAATCCTTCTCAAACAATTCCATCAACTGGAAACCAAGTATTCAAGAAATGGAGGCATCCTCATTTAAACTACCAGATGTTCTTTAAAAATGCTGGTGCGAATGACTATCCAACAACCAACAGACCAAATGGAACAGGAACATAGACTTTGTTACCTGTTAGTGGGACATTTTGCCCTAGGGGAGCTGCCATGTAGGCCCCCAGTGCAAGAAGAAGCTCTTAGCCCCCATATGACTGCTGAACTGAGAGGGGCTGATATGTAGGGGCACCCCACACTGGAGGAGTAGGATGGGTGGGAGGAGGGGGAGATGATGGGAAGGTGGGACTGGGAGGGGTGGAGAGAGGGGACTGTGATGGAGATGTAACTTGAAGTAATAAATAAACATAAAAAATGTTGGTGCACTCATCTTCTTGTAGTGAGTAAGCTAAAAGAATTAGGCATTAGAGAGATTTCAGTCTTGCTCTTGACTAATTCAAGGAAAATTTCACTTTCTTTTTCTGGAACATTTTAGTTTAGATTGAGACTACTGGTTGAGTCAGGGTTAGTGATCACAGAGGTACTTTGGAGAAGCAAGACTAAATTTAGCAGTTCGGGCTTCGGTGTAAAGCAAAGTCATCCTGAACATCTGGTGATATTATTGCATATTGCAGAGTACTTGCGTAAATACTGGTTTACAATTCCCACAAAGATTTTCCATCTTTCCAGGACTAAAATGATAGGACCCCAGGAATTGTCACTGTTCTTGAAAAAACTGAAGCTGTGTGACTCAAGTTCCTTTCCTTACACAATGTTTTGTGTCAGGTAGTAGATGCTCACAGACTCCAGAAGGTTCTATAGCATTGGCTTGCTGGGCATGCTTCTATAGCTAATGCATGGTAAGAAGCTGCATGTTGCCAATATAACTCCCAGCAAAGATTTACTATCAAGTGCAGTCTTCAAATTTGAAATGGTAGGAATATATTTTGGGCGTATAGAGTTTTCTCACAGGTCTGGCTTATATAGAGGCTAAACAGGCAAAGTACTGTTTTGAAGTGGTCATCTCTGTGCTTAAAACTTGTGTGGAGACAACTTCTAATTGATTATCTGCACTGGGGAAAGTCAGTGAACCTCTTAAACTTTAGAAAGAGTCTAGATTCTGTTGCTTAACAATACTCAGTTTTCTGTTGTTTAACTGTAATCAACTTTTGCCCATGGAAATCCTAAGATTTGATTAAATAATTCTTGTTCAGTTACTACCATTAACTGTTAAAGGAAACCAGTATATTGGCATCTCTCTTTAAAAGAGAGACAGAAACCTGACTCAAAGCGCTGAGAGTGGGAGGCTGTTCAGTAGTCTCTCTTGGCTCAAGTCAGTGATTTCAGAATTCCTACTTTGGGTACATGTTCATACATTCTTTGACAGGTTTAAACTAAAGAATAAGAAGCCAGGTGCTCAATTATGTGGAAAGCATATGTTGGAATATCCTGTCTGTGGCAGGAAGAAAGGAGCCCTCATGATGGGTCACCACTGGAAACTTTACTTGGACTAACCTGTATGTAATACTATGGAGGTCCTTAAGGATGCTGAATAGGGTTCCCTTTCTCTTTCAAGATTCCTTCCCCTTTGGGTAAGATGTCCATGGATTGTATAATCTCATGTGCTTTCTGATGAAATGATTAAAGCAAAGGCTAGCACCTTCTGAACTTGCCTACATTTGTTACCCATAATTTAACCCTTCTTCTACCATGACTCAGAACTTACCTCCTGGGAACACAGAACCTGATGACAATCTGGTGCAGGGGACGGAAGCCACAAGAGGAAGCCTAGTAGACTGTAGGCTTGTTTTCTTAGAATTCTGACATTTGATCGAGCCGCCTTCATCCTCAGAACACACTCCAGGGAATGTGATCCTGGAAAAAAAGGGGAGAGAGGTTGTGGTCTAGGAGTGTCTTTGTCTTAGGAAATTAAAAAAAAACACAAACAAACAAACAAACAAAATCCCACCTAAAACCAATACATAAACTCACAAAAATAACCAGCAACTTGAGGAACAGGACTAGAAGAAAGACCAAAAAGGAAGATGGGGACGTGTTTTTTCCCCTATCGCAGGCTTTCATTTTCTTCTTATCATCATGGGTGTTCATAGGAAATAGTGGGCCGTGCAAGTACAACTATTACTTAATAACAAATAATTTTTTTAGGCAATAGTTTGAGGTGTAGGTTAAAAAAATCTCAAAAAGCAAATGGGTAAAACATTGAAGCATATGTAGGTACTTGTTCCCAAGCACCGATCTTCCACCAAGATGTATGGAGCAGGTAGCATGACACAGACCAGTTATTTGTTCCAGCTGCTATCACCACTGACCTTGAATGAATAGTAGGTCTGTGTTTTCCAAATTTTATGTTCATCATCAAATGGAAGTTATTTGCCTAGGACTGATTACCCTGCTTACCCTGCAGGAAATTTTGTTTTTGTTTTGTTTTTTTGTCCCCAGTAGAACCTAAGATCTGTAAAACCAAGGGCTTCCCAGGTGATAATGACACCAGTCACACTGGGGGACTGCAGATCAGTGACACAGTTGTTACTCAAGTTCCAGCTCTGTTCTTTCCTGGGTTGATTTGCCACACCCTGAATCATTTTGAAGATTAGTATGAATTAATCATGTCTATTTCTTTTTTTGATGTGACTAGCTGATGGCTCATTCTATCTTCTTTGTGGTTTATAAATGAAACAAGTCAATCCTCTGCGAGAATTTATATCTGAGAAGCTTTCAATTAAGATAATCAGAAGGTTCCATACAGTGTTCCATCTTAACTGTTTGGGAATTGTCCAGCCACAAACAAACGAGTTTCCTCCTGGCTTTGCTTGATTGTTGAGTTTTAGTCAGAAAAGACAATGCTTCTGAAACCTCTGTGTTTTATACAAACCTCTGTGTTTGTGAACCCATCTCCTTCCATATATTTTGCAAATATGTAGTGAGCACCCCCAGCTTGTAGGATCACTGATAGCACACAGGGGGGCATAGCTTAGGAAAAGTAGGTGCACATGGGCCAGGGAGGGAGGTCTTGAAATGAAAGTGAAACCTAAGATTTAGATGAAGGGCGAAGATTCAGTCTTCATGTTCACAGCCAGAGTTCTGCTATTCAGACTGCTAAAAGAAAAGCTGTGTTCATTGGAGGAGCTGGAGACATAGAAGGGGACCATATTATGGAGGACTTTGAACACTTTCTCATAATTTTAGATTTTAGACTGAGGCAATGAGAATCCCATAAGGGACTTCAATATGAGATAAATACAAGGAAGATTAAAAAAATTTTTATTGTTGGGGATGAGATCACCTGACTAAAATTTGCCATAGTGAAGAAAGCAGTAAGGACCTGAACGAGGCTATAGCAGAAAGACCTAGAAAGAGGAGTCAAGTTTATAATGGGGACACTGGTGCCTCTCTCTCTCTCTGTTTCCTTTCTCTCTCTCTGTTAGTGTACATGTGATAAATGGTAAGGGACAATAGAAAGTTCTCATATTTCAATACCTGACCACCTAAAGAATTGATGCTTTTATTCTCTAAAGTAATTTTAATTCTTATCCAATTTCCTATGATAGCCAAAGAGAGTGCAGATAGTATTGTAAATGAAAAGACCCAGGTCCAAACACATGGGCAGATGGTGCTTTTCTTTTCTTTTCTTTCTTTCTTTCTTTCTTCTTCTTCTTTTTTTTTTTAAAAATTCTTATCAAGGCTAAAAAATCTTCTAAGCACACATGAAAGAAACAACAGGGCCAAGACTACTTTGAACTTACTGCACATGATTCCTTTTATATAAGATGTGCTTGACAAACATTAATTAAGTCTCCCTGCTACCCTTTGAAGTAATTCAGGAAATATGTACAGGTGGGTAAACTGAGGCCCCAGGAACTAGAAGAAGAGCCTGAGGACATAAGAGGGCAGGTGCAACATTTGAACAGACCCTGGTATGAGGCCCCCGTTTCTCTGATGAGGCCAGATGTAGTTACTGGCTTCCATGAAAATGTCCTTAGCACATTCTGTAAGCCAGGTAAGATGAGGCAGACTGAGCTCTCTTCTCGTACCTGGGACCTGGCAAACTTGGGTTTTATAAAGTATTCCAAGCCCATAATGGAGACACATCTTTTATCCCCCCAATCTGTTATGTTCATTTTGTCCCTATAATTAACTGGTCATGAGGAGAGGCAGAAAGTCAGAGTACTTAAATTAATGGCTAAGGAATTAACACTAGTTTCTTTTGTTACTTTCCTTTTTTTCCTTGCGCATGGGTTTGTTTGGTTTAAACTCGGGGTGTTTATCATACAGTATGGGTGAGCACACAGAGGAACTGAATATAATGTACCCTTATGAGAAAGTTTGCTCAAAGGCATGGGGATCTTGCTGATCACTCTGACTCTTCTGGGCTGATCTATCATTGAGCAGTGTGGCTATCATGGAAAGGGCCATTCGAACCACCCCATAAAGATGGTGCTGGCTGAGTCTATGTACTACGCCAAACTATCTCTGCTCAGTAAACTACATGCATCCAGAAAGACAGGCCTGGATCCATTGTATCTACTGCCTAACTATACTGCCATCACCGTCACCCCGCCAGTTTTACAAAAAATATATATTTAACACTTATGATGATGAAAATATTAAACATTAATAACACAAGATAGACAAACTCCCTATGGACAGGAATCTTCCTAGCACAGTGGAATGCATAAAATAAACGAATGTAGGAACACAATCAGTTCAGAAATCACTCTGTTTCTCCACCTGTGGGCCTTGACCCTATAGGGGTCATATAACAAATATCCTGCATATCAGATATTTACATTATGATTCATAACAAAAAATTACAATTCTGAAGTAGCAGTGAAAATAACTTTATGGTTGGGAGTCATCACAACATGAGAAACTGTATTAAAGGGCTGCAACCTTAGGAAGGTTCAGAACCACTGCGCTAGATGCTTTGAAGGGTCAGAGTAAGTGCAGCCCAAATGAGCACATGCATTCATGCTGTTGGAGTTGATGACCGATGTGAAGCCCTTCTGTTACCCAGCAGGGGAACCGTAATCATAATACAAGTTACATAGATCGCTAGAAATTCTGCAGGACACAGAAGATCGGGAGACATGCTAGGAACCTACAGCAAATCATTAAGCACTACCATCATCGGGTAATCAGCTTTCTTTCGAGCCAAGGGAGTGAGATAATTAAAAACAATTACTCAGAAGATAACACACTTTTAGAAAGGAATATGTGGAACAAGTGAGAGTAAGTAAGTGCTCTTTCTACACAACACACCAATGCTATTCAGTGACTACTCTAGGCCTCCACTATGTCTCCTGTTTTTGTTCTTCTAAATCCATTATCCCTCATTAGAATTTCTTAATTTCTCAAAGAAATCATGTACTACCACCACACCTAGCTGCCTCGCTGAATGTAGTAAACCCTTGGAACATCTTACTCCTGGCTTAAATTTCTAAGGAATCCATTCATGCTAGTGGCATCTAGACATTTTGATCATTAGTTTAGCAAACCATTGATTTTCTGTTTTATTTACTGCATTTTCTTCCCCCCCCCGCCCAAGATTTAACTCTCCCAAGCATAGGGGCGGTTGCATGAAAGGAGCTGTATCATAAATGCTTTTGAGGGCTATGTGATTTATACAAGCGGCATTCGTGATTCATGTCTTGAGTGGCCATGTTAGTGGATTATTTTTTATTAAATTTTTGATTTATGTGAAATAGATAAATACATGGATCACTCAGAACAAGGGTGTCTGTGTCTGGGGTTAGAGAGGTGAAGGACCGACAGGGATTTGGATGTATGAATAACTCCCTATTGGTCCTAATGGGATTTACACAGGACGACTCCAGTATTCCACGACACAATCTACCTTCATTCTCACATGTGGTTAGCTGTATGGTATTGGTATCATAACTAATTTCCGAGCATGTTAAATCAATACCTGTTTTAGATGGCTCCCTTAAGGCATGAAACATCAAAGACTGCGTCTGTTTTCTCCTCTTTTCCATGTTGCATTTCCAAATTACCTTGGCATCCTTGTGTGTCTTATCTCTCCTTCAACTGGGACTCCTTTCAAAGCGGCATGTGTACTTGTGTTTCTCACTGTTTTTAAACAATATCCCACATTCAGTTAGAATTTGTTTTTCCTTTACAGCAGACTGTGGAACCAGGGATGGTGCCTAACAATGGCATCATTTCATAGAGAACAGGACTTAAGCAAGGTTTCCTGACATCACCCTGAACCATTTTCAAGTTCCCTCCCAACCGCAGAAAGGAACTTTCACCCTACTTAATGGTGGAGTTGTTTGAGGAAGTGTTCACGTTTCAAATAACCAAAGCAATGCATCTTATTTCTCTGCTTACTGCAATCAAGGGAACAAGCATGCTAATAAAATTGTGTTCAGCAGTTCCTCTATAAACTCCCTTCCTTGTTTTAGCTCCAACTTGTATAATAGAAAATGTAATATACTTTGGAGGCATTTTTAATAAAAGCATTTCAGATGGATCTATGTGGTAACACAATTCATTTACAGTTTCCTATTAGTTTACCTTTATAGAGATCTTAGCTCTCTTATCTCACAGGGTAAAAAGGTCAGTACTTTTAAAGCCCCATGCATTTCTTTTAACTTAATCTACCTTTTTCTTAATGTTTCAAACAGGAACAGAGATAGAGGGTCAGTGTGGTTAGTGGGGTGATGAGGAGCTCACACTTGGTATGGGTCTTACCTTGCCCTGATATTTATTATAAGGTCCTCTGTTAATTGTTTTGTTTGCAAATGCTAAAAGTGCAAGGGGCTATTTTGTGATTTGTTTTTTATTAAAATAGCTGCGAAGTTGTTCTGCATGTGATTTGATTTTTTATTAAAATAGCTGCAAGTTATCCTTGGGGTGAAATAATTGTTCACTCAAAGTGATTTCTTCTATATGTGACAAGGTTTGGGAAAAGAGAACTTGCAGAAAGTAATGTGTGAGTGGGTGAGAAAGGACAGTCCACATGAAGGACAGGCACCTCCATTAACTGGCTCAAGCCCACTGTCAACATTTTAATTAGCCTCCTTCTATTCCTAAAGAGAATGGCATAGCCTGGGAGAGGACAGTGAATTCCCTGGGCAGGGCCACCACTTCTGAGATTTACTCGGCAGTTCTGCTCTCAGCTCATCTTAGTAGGGCTGGATTTTCATGAAGGTATCATGGGACCTATTTGACTCAAGGACATGCTTCAGTCCTGGCCTTAAGAGCTTGAGCTTAGATTTGGGGGCTCCTTGTGATAATGGAGTCAAATCAGAGGAGCAACAAGACCAAACCAACCTTTGTATTGGAGGTTTCAGATAGCTCCACAAGGTTGCCTTCTTGTTGGTGTTCAGTACAAAATGTAGGGGGATTGTAGTTTAAGAATTATTAAAAGTTGGAAGATGGTGACAGTAGAGCATTAAGTCATACATAGGATCCTAAAATTCAGGACCCTGTGTGACTTTGTTGGTCTCACATCCGTGAAGCTGCATGCACTCATATGCCTCTGGAGATGAGGGACCTGGTATGACTGAAGAAAATAAAATCTGACTAAATGTCTATCGAAGGGCAGTAGGATCCAGGTCGTCATTGTCCCGCATGCATGGATGGCTGCTATTCTCCCTCTGTGCAGAAGGCAGAGGCTGATAATTGAGTCCTCTAAGCTTGGGTGCACTACCAACTGCTGGCTATAAACTTACTTCTCTAGATCCCTTATTTCAACAAAAACAGCTTAAAGTACACCTGCAATTTGCCTGAGAATTGAATTTAGCAATCCTAATGTTGTTATAAAGCAAGACAAAACTTTTCGTAGGCAAGCATGGTTTTGAAGTGGTCTCTCGGAAACTTTTGGGAACAAAGAGGGTCTTAGAATAATCAGTCATTAACATTTTTCTCTAATAATGGTATCCTGCTTGGCTCCTTTGTCAATTTGACACAGGCTAGAGTTATCTAGGAAGAGGAACCTCAATTGAGAAAATGACTCCCTCCTTCAGATTGCCTTTAGGCAAGTCTGTGGAGAATTTTCTTGATTAATGATTGATTTGGGAGGGCCCAGCTCACCGTGGGTGGAGACACACCTCAGCAGCCAGTCCTCAGTTATATAAGAAAGCAGGCTGAGCAAGCCATGGGTAGCGAGCCTTTAATCAGTCCTTCTCATGGTCTGTACTTTAGTTCTTGAATCCATACTCCTGCCTTGAGTTCCTACCTTGGCTTTCCTCAATGATGGATTGCAACCAGTTAGCCAAAGAAGTCCTTTCCTCCCCAGGTGTGTTTCAGTCATAGTCTAGTCTAGACTAACTAACCTTTGCATCACCACCTGTTTGAGGGGATGAGGAAGGACAGAGAAACACACTCTGTGTCTAGTAGAAAGGGTTTAGGCTGCTGGGGTGGGACACAGTAGGAAAAAGAAGGAGGGCCAGTAAGTCTCTTTCCTTCAGTGGAGGGGGGATTGCCCTCCATTTTTGTTGTTGCAATGTAGTATCCAAGCTTGGCTGATTTTATGAAGAGGTTTGTGTAGGGGCTGATAGATTAATATAAGTTAGATTTAGTGAATATATAGGTTTCTGATACAGTCTTTTAATTCGGGGCATGAAGATCAACTTTGCTGTGAGCAATTAGCTTATCAGCTTATGGATGAAGTCAGGTGAAATGAGGGGAGTCTCTTTGGACTGAAAAACAAGGTTGAAGCCAGGTGAAACAAGGAAAGACTTTATGACCTGGCATTGCTTTCAACTGCTAAGTGGGCAGAGCCCAAATTAAGCTGAAGCAGGTGGAACAAGGAGTGATCCCATTTAAGGACAAGTGGATGAGCCCAGAGAGCTGCGTGCTAAGCCTCCCGATACGAGAGAGCTCCGAGAGTACTGCTGGAGAAAGTGCTGGTAGACCAATGGCCCAATTTCCCTGAGGCAGAAGGAAGCCGATGAGCAAAGAAAGCCTGAGCAAGACACCAAAACGCCAAGGACTGGACCCTGTGGCTCAGCTTTTGCCTAGAGGGGTTTGATCTGTCCGAACAGTGGCCTAGGGGAAACTGTGCCTGGCTTTAAGGACTGAGGCAGAGCAGCTGAGTTCCTGATTCAAAAGAAGTAAGTTGGCCTGCAGACGGCTGGAGTCTCCCACAGAACCAACTACCCTGACGAACCTGCATCTGAGAGATCCAGAAGAAGGACTGCTAAGTGTGTTAAAGAATCTACAACAAATACTGTGTTCCTGACGACTGAGGACCTGCCCCAGAGACTGTATCAGAAACCTATATATTCACTAAATCTAACTTATATTAATCTATCAGCCCCTACAGGTTTGTTTGACTACTTGGGATGGTTCAGGAGCACAACACTAGCAGGGGTGGGAGTATGAGCATGAAGGGGAGATACTGTGGAGAGACACTGGGAATTGATCGGTTGGTTAGTCCTATTTAAAAGAACTTTCTGGAGACATTCAGCTGGGTCTAAGAACAATGGTAAGTCCATTGGAGAGCATGCTTTCTAACCTCTGTATCTTCTAAGTAGGTTTCACCTCTTCAAGGTCTCATGACCCCTTGCTAACATTGTCATATGAGAGACCAGTACACAAGCTTCATCAACATTACAGCAGGAGTTACAGAAATGACTTCCCCATGGACTTCTTTTGAAGACTGAGTGAGGGAATCCATGTGTAATATTTAGCACAGCTAGGCCCACTGTATCAGAGTGAGGGTCAGCTATGTTTCTGATGATGATTTTGGTCATGGCCTGACCCTCAGGTAATGAATAATTTTGGATTAGAAAGGCAGGTGTGGACAAGGGGAGTTGGAAAGTGAAGCTTTTACCTAGTCCTTGGAAGTCATACACATCTTTCTGGGAAAAAAAAAAAAGTTCCTGGATGGGGAAGAACAAAGGTAAAAAGACTACAGGCAAAGTAATCAACTTCAGACACGGATTGGGCTGGAACTGTGGGTGAATTCACCATCTTTTATTTCTATCACTGTTCTTTTAAAGTCCCTGGGGTGAATTGTCATTCCCAGTCTCTCTGTTTATTTGGAAAGAGAACAGAGCCTGTGTATGTTATGAACCAGCTTCAAACTCATGTTCTCTTCCTGGAACTTCCTCCACTGTTTCCCTGCCCTGGGCAGGTGCTGCCTCCCACGTGTTCTGCTGCTTCCTCCTAAATGGAAAAGTGTCCACAAGATCCAGAGCGCCAGAAATTAATGAATTTCCTTCAAGGTTTCAATCCCATGAATGGCTCTTATCTATGTGCCAGGATGCAGAAGGGCACTGAGTCTGTGATTTCTGTTCTTTTTTCTAGGAAGAGTGAAGATTTTCCACGTAGGGCCCTGTGAACAATCAATGTGACAAGCGTTCCCACCCAAGGCCCTTGCACTTTCAATGTCCAAGGCTTCTAGGCACCCTTCCCTGAATCACACCACTACCACATAGGCATCCATACACAGCAGGTCAGGGTACTGCCCTGCCCACAGCATTGGACACTGATTAACCATAAGAGGCAGAGCGCCTGCTGTTAGCACAGCCTACTTTGTCCAGGCATGTTAGCATCCTCATCAGTAGCCAGAGCCCACGGAAAGACAAGGGGCTCCCTTCCCTTTCTGGGGAACATATGTGGACTCTGAGGGTGTGCATTTGAGGATAAGCCTTTAGAAAATTCAAATACAGCTTGAAGTCAAGCTTTGAGCGGAATCTGGAATTCTTCCAGGGTTTTCAATCTGGTACATGGGCAAATCTTTGGCCAGAGTGAAATCAGTACCTAGTGACAGGTTACATGCTGAGCCCATTGGGTGAAGTGGGTGTGTGTGTGTGTGTGTGTGTGTGTGTGTGTGTGTGTGTGGAAATATCCCAGGAAGGGACTTTTTTTTTTTTTTATATGAAAAGACTTAAAAGGAACTGACAAGAGGTGGCAAGACTTTTGGGGCTGGTGCTGCTCATCAGACAGAAGAGACAAGATCAGGGAGCAGCTTGGACAGGGCACCCAAGGGTCAGGTGAAGGCATTAGGAGAGAATTATGTTCGGGTTTCAGAGTGCAAGAAAGGGAGGTGAGGAGGGAAGGAATGTTCCCATCTGTACTGGCAAATTTCATGTCAGCTTGACACAAAATTATCTTGTCATCACAGAGGAGGGAGTCTCAATTGGGAAAAATCTCTCCATGGATCAAGCTGTAGGACATTTTCTTAACTAGTGACTGATGGGGGAGAGGCCAGCCCATTGTGAGTGGTGGTCATGAGTTCTATAAGAAAGCAGACTGAGAAAGTCATGGGGAGCAGGCTGGTAAGCAGGACCCCACCATGACTTCTGCACTAGCTCCTGCCCTCCAGGTTTCTTTCCTGTTTGAGTTCCTGTCCTGACTTCCTTTGATGATGACCAGGGATATGGAAGTGGAAGCCAAATAAAGCCTGTCCTCCCCAGGTTGCTTTGGTCATGGTGTTTCATCACAGTAATATTAACTCTGACTAAGACACCATTTCTCCCCTCCTCCTCCTCACCTACTGATCCCACAGGGTAGGTCAGAAGATGTAGGTGCTTGTGTGTGTGTGTGTGTGTGTGTGTGTGTGTGTGTGTGTGTGTGTGTGTGTGTGTGTGTGTGTCTGTGTGTGTGTGTGTGTGTGTGTGTGTGTGTGTGTGTGTGTGTGTGTGTGTGTGTGTGTGTGTGTGTGTGTGTGTGTGTGTGTGTGTGTGTGTGTGTAGCCTGACAGGCCATGGAAGAGTCTGAAGAGTAGAAGCAAGATGGTGGGCTAGTACTGAAATGAGTAGCTGGAGAACAGATATCGGAGACAAGGTCCCAAGCAGCCTTTAGACCTTTAGATGGTGGTCACATGCCAACGCAGATAACAAAGTCTGGAGGGAGCATCTTCTCCATTTCAAATAAAATTGTAGTTTGAGAGTAGAGGAGACAGTGTGTGTGTGTGTGTGTGTGTGTGTGTGTGTGTGAGAGAGAGAGAGAGAGAGAGAGAGAGAGAGAGAGGGAGGGAGGGAGGGAGGGAGGGAGAGAGAGAGAGAGAGAGAGAGAGAGAGAGAGAGAGATCTTGACAGTCCAGAAGGCTTCTCCAACCAGGCTTATCAACTAAAAAGGGACAGAGTAAAGGAAGAAGTAAGAATTATTTCTGAGGTCACCTGATGAAAACCTTGGAAGTCCTAGAAGTGACAGAAAATTACAGTGGAGCCTGCAACACGCTTGACAGTGTGGAGGCATGGAAATTAGCCAGCACAAGAGAGACCTCCAAATTTCTATGGTACTCCAAAGCTGGTGATCCCTGGGAACCATGCGGACCATGTAGACATGATGGTGAGCACTTAAAGATGGGAACCAAAACTCAAATCCAGCAGCTCTGTGATTCAGCACTGAGAAGGAAGGTGCTCACTTGGCAGAATTGGACCAGCACTCCTGGAAGCCTGGATGCTGCTTGTCTTCCTACCTAGAGACTGTCAAACCTCGGGGGAACTGTGGAAACACTTTTTGGAGCCATGGGCTGGGAGAGTTGCACATCTGAGTTTAGTATGCTATACCAAAAATTTAGCACTATTTTCTTCAGTTACAAAGATGAACAATGCAAGGGGCTGGGTATCATGGCGTAGGCCTCTAATCCTACCATTAGGAAGGCCAAGATAGGAGGACCTCTGTGAATTCAATGATAGCCTGGTCTACATAGAAAGTTCCAGGGCAGCTAGGGCTACATAATAAGACCCTGTCTTAACACACAAATAGCATTGACAATGAAATACAGTACGAGTATCAGGTTATATTCTATTACAATGTGTGTCAACTGTGTGAAGCACCAGAGTCCATAATGACATTTCCATATAGGAATAGGGTGCACACCTCTATCATATTCGCTCCTCCATTACCTTCCTTCATCTTCTTTTCCCCTTCCACTGTTTTCCTTGCCCACTCTAGAATTCTCCCTTGACCTTTCTATCCACCTTATACATATCAACCATACTTATGGAAGAAAACATGTCACAAAAGTCTTCCTGAGTCTTATTTGCTTAATCTGATGATTTACAGTTCTTCCCATCCTCCTGGAAATGGTAAGATTTTCTTCTTCTTTGTATTGGGGTAAAATTCTGTTACATTGTATATTGCGTTTATTTATATGTGTATTAGGTCCCAATTATTAGATAATACTTCTGTTGTGCATATCACTACTTAAAATGATTCTTTGGTTACTGAATTAATGAAGTATATCTATATCATATTTATATATATTTACATATTACCTAGGGTCTGAAGATGTAGCCCAGTTGATAAGAATTCTTGCCTTGCATATATGAGGCACTATCTTCATTCCAGTACCAGACAATAAGCAACCACAATAAAAAAAAAAAACCAAAAAACAAAAAAACACACTATTTGTTGAGGGCGTAAATGGCTTCATCGGACTACCAAAGAAGTTTATAGCACACACAAAGTTGCTAAAGTCACAGAAGGCACAAGAGACAAAGTATCTAAATTCAAGGGTCTCTTACAAAGCAGGGAAGACCATCAAAAGGTATACCCTTGTCACTGAAGGGCACAGAATAAAACAGGATTAACCTGTGTTAGGAGTGGGGAGACAAGGTAGAAAGTCGATAAACTGATATGTTAAAAAAGACATATGTGTTAGTTATTTTTCTGTTGCTGTGATAAAACACCATGACCAAGGCAACTCATAGAAGAAAGTATTTAATTGGGCTTATGGTTTCACAGGGTTAGAGTTCATGATGCCTGACCAAAGGCAGCGCAACAGCTGAGAGCTCACATCTCAAAATCACAAGCAAGAGGCAGGGACTACACAAGGAATGGAGAAAGTTTTAAAACTCTAAAGTCTGCCCAGTGACATGCCTCCTTCAACATGGCCACACCTCCTTATCCTTCCTGAACAGTTGCATGGACCTGTGTTGGGTCCAAGTATTCAAACACAGAACCTTTGGAGACTATTCTCATTTAAATCACCACAGGGGTAGAGCATATGAAAGGAGGGGATCAGTAGAGACAACTCAGTACCCATGAGTGAAGAGACATTGTGTATGGGAAAGGAGAGGCAGGGTATAGGAGAGTTGGGTAGAAGCCAAGAGAGACTTTCAAATGTTGCCATAAATCCTCAAAAGCTGATAGAATTCGTGCTGAGAAAAAAATGTTATTGTCATATTCTGAGTCATCATCTTCACCGCTGCTGAGTCATAGAGGGTGAGAGGAGGTGTCAGGATAGGGGCCTGTCCTGACATTCTTTTGCCATAATCTAGGCCTGGTGCCATGTCATGAATCTCTGAAGTCAGATGATGCCTGGCCCACATGGAATTTTCTAAATCAGCTCTAGAATACACCAAAGATTTCTTGTGATTCTGAAGGAACCATTTGGTAGAAGGCAATGCTGGCCCTGAGTGCACATTCTCAAGATGTGTTACCATATGAGACCACTGGATCAGTTGATGAGAGTTGGGAGGATGTTTCTATACCTGCTTCTTCACTGAGGCAAGTGTGCTACTACAGCCTCCCGGGGGGCACACTGACATTGGCTCCGCTGCCCAGGGGACAACACGCTATCTTCCTGTCTCTAAATTACTTCCTCACATTCATTATTGCCTTTCTTCCTCTGATCACTTCCCATATAAACCATTTGAACCCAAACCTTGCCTGGGAGTGTGATTTGAAAAAAAAATCCAGTCTAAGATGTGACATTTCATTGGCTCAAGTGAGATGAGAACGTGGAGGGGGTGGGTCTGAAAAACTGATGAGATCTCAGGGCCTGGCTAGGAATCGCACCACACATGGATGTGTAAGAGTAAGATGCACTGGGGACGATGTCAGTTTTCTTTCTGTCTGCTGCAACTATTGGAAAGATCTGGAAGTGTCTGGGGTGAAGATGACGGAGGAAGAGAAATTTGCAGAGGGATTTAAGGAAACCAGTAAAAATGCGATGGCTGAGCTGCTAGTGGGATGATATATTGGATAGGAACTCCTGGCAAAGATAGAAGCACATGGACAAAACTGGGCTAGCAGCCTCACTTAGCGCCTCCAGGACCTGGATGGGAGTTTTCCCAGAGAACAATTGAGGAGCCTGAGTCTGGTCCTTTTGGGTAGAATATCTATGAAAGCTCACTCTTTCAAATCGGCCTTCTTACTCCTCTCGCTCCTCATCTAGCCACCTACTCCTAACCACCCATTGCACTGACTCTATAGAAAGCAATGCACTGCCAGGAATTCCTTCCAGGAATAGAAAGTCAATTTTAAAATGCATTTTTCCTCTTGGGAGGTCTTCAACTGTGGGTGTGTTGACAAGACTGTGCATCTTTCTATTCCTTGTTTTTTGTTCTACAAAGGTAAATATTCTGTATAACAATTTCATATTATTTACATTCCTAATGAAAGTTTTGAGAGGGGAGAAAAAGCTTTGTTTATAATTACATCAGGACATTAAAAATACACTGAAACAGTCTTAGGCAAGCTAAGATGTACAGATTGACTGATCACATGGTTAATGGTGTAAGACATGGCCTGCCTCATATTTTCCTATACATATGTGGATGAACACATGAGATTGAAATGGAGAGAAAAAATGAAGGGGAAATAAAGAGAGAGAGAGGAGAGAGAGAGAGAAAACATCACATAGCAATCCGCTTTAAAGTCCTTTGAGATACATCCTTACTGGTAGAGTTTATTTTTCTTTTCTCTGCATGTCCTTTTCATGAACCTGTGGTTTATGTTTTATCTTATCTACTTTTAGCACTAGCCTATAGCTCAGTGCCTAGAATACAGTCAGCATTACATGATTTTTAAATACACAAGGGGACAGATTTTTCTTTTCAAGTATACTTTAAAATTTATATTTCTCAGTTACCCCAGTAAACACAACAATTTCTGTCTTAGTTACTTATCTATTACTGTGAGAAGATACCATGACCAATGCAACTTATAAAGAAAGCATTTATTTGGGGTTTGTCATTTCAGGGGGTCAGAGTTCATAGTTATCATGGTAGGAAGCATGACAGCTGGCAGGCAAACATTTTGCTGGATCAGTAGCCAAGAATTTACATCTTAAGACACAACTACAGGCAGGAAGAACACACTGGGAATGGCCTGGGCTTTTGAAACTTCAAAGCTCACCCCCTGTGACATACCTCCTCCAATAAGGCCACACCTCCTAATTTTTCTCAAACACTCTTACCACCTGGGAACCAAGTATTCAGATATATGACACCTATATAGGGGCCATTCTTATTCAAACCATAATTTCCTTCATAGAAAATTGTATGCTGTTTATTATATTAATTTTATAATTAAAATGTTACAAAATATTTTTTGTCAGTTTAGGCATAGAAACTTTATCTCTTATATTCTACATTATACTGATTCTATTAAAATTCTCCTATACTTTCTTCTGTAAAACAATCTAATTCTAAGGTTCTCCTTATATGATTATCATGAAAATTGAATGATACATTCAATACATAGTATCTGACCAATGGTGAGTGCTCCCTTCAGGTTAGTCATCTTTGTTGTCTTTCTGAACTCTTCTAGGGCAGAGATAAGGCCACTTTACTCATAGACACAAAGGAGATACTCTGTTAAGTAAGTTAAAATCAAATTACCCATACTTGGTGCAATGGGCAGCCACAGGTAGTAGATTCCCACTGTTCATTGGTATCTGATCTCAAAGACGTTTATTCCTTGAGACACCAGTGTCAATAGTTGAAGCCCTATTTAGGACATTAGGTTGTTTTTATGTCTTCTCATGAAAGCATGACAATTCTGAGGAACTGAACAGGAAAAATACTCAGAATTTAACCATATACCTCATTTAAACAGATATTCCATGGGTTTTTACAGAAATATGAACTATTTTTATCACTGTGGTTATAGTTTGAATCTGACATGTATACAATAGGCTTATGTTTTAGACATTGATAGTGGGTGGTACGGATTCAGTATTCTCTGGAGCCCTTATGAAGTGGGTTTAACTGTCTAAAGGTGGTCACTGGGGGTAGGCTTTAGACAGTTTGTAACTGACTCCTGGTCTTTGTTGTGGTTTTTTCTCCTTCTTGGTTTACCATGATGTAAACAATTTCTGTCACATGCTCCTGACACCACAAACGTAGCTGTTCCACCATGACTTTATATCCATGATGTACTGAAAGTATCCAAGTTGTGGTCCAAAATAAATCTCTACTTCCTTAAATTGCTTCTGTCAGGTGTTATGGTGAAAGTATTACAAAAGTAACTAATACAGAAAATTGCTACAGAAAAGGAATTGTTGGGGCCAAACCTGACCATGTTATTCTTAGGCCTCTGGAACTTGTTTGTGGGAGGAATTTGGAAGAATGTGGAGATGCAGGCTGTAGACAGCCTAGAATGCTATGACCAGAGGATAAGCGGAAACCTGGTGAGGTTGAGAAGATCAGAGTACTGAGTGAAATGCTGAAAATGAATGTTCATGAGGTGTCATATGGGGATGAGCTGCCCTAGGAGTCAGGCAAGAGGCCATTTATGTTTTATGTTGGCAAAGAATTGTCTATGTTTTGACCATGTCCTAAAAATCCAAGTTGACTGAATTAAAAGATGTTGGACTATGTCCTTGCAGTTTGGTGAAGAATCTTTTGGGTATATTTCCTGAAGTGGTATGGCTGGATCTTGAGATAGAACTATTTTTCTGAGATATCCCCAGACTGCTTTCCAAAGTAGTTGAACAAGTTTGCACTCCCTCCAGGAATGGGGGAGTGTTCCTCTTTCTCCACATCCTTGCCAGCATGTGCTATCAATTGAGTTTTTGATCTTTGCCATTCTGACAGGTGTGAGATGGAATCTGAGTCATTTTGAGTTGCATTTCCCTGATGACTAAAGATGCTGAGCATTTCTTCAAGTGTTTCTCAGCCTTTAGAGATTCCTCTTTTGTGAATTCTCGGTTTAGCTCTGAACCCCATTTTTGATTGGATTATTTGATTTCTTAGTGTTTAATTTCTTGAGTTCTTCATAAATTTTGGATATTAGCCCTCTGTTAGATGTGGGGTTGGTGAAGATCTTTTCCCAATCTGTAGGCTGCCAATTTGTTCTAATGACAGTGTCCTTTGCCTTACAGAAAGCTTTTCAGTTTCATAAGGTCCCATTTATTGATTGTTGGTCTTAGAGCCTGAACTATTGGTGTTCTGTTCAGGAAGTTGTCACCTGTCCCCACGAGTTTGAGGCTTTCCCCCACTTTCTCTATTAGATTTAATGTGTTCAGTTTTATGTTGAGGTCTTTGATCCCTTTGGACTTGAGTTTTGTGCAGGGTGATAAATATGGTTCTATTTGCATTCTTCAACATGTTGACATCCAGTTAGACCAGCATTTCATGTTAAAGATACTTTCTTTTTCCCATTGTATGGTTTTGGCTTCTTATTTATATACTGGGTAAATAGCACGTGGATGGCCTGAGAAGGCAGAGGTAGAAGTACACTTCCGCTACCACTTTCTGCCCTTCAACATTACAGAAGCTTTTCAGTTTCATAAGGCCCCATTTATTGATTGTTGGTTTTAGAGCCTGAGCTATGGGTGTTCTGTTCATGAAGTTGTCACCCATGCCAATGAGTTCAAGGCTTTTTCCCTCTTTCTCTTCTATTAGATTTAATGTGTCTGGATTTATGTTTAAATTGATCCACTTGGACTTAAGTTTTGTGCAAGTGATAAATATTGGTCTATTTGCATCCTTCTGCATGTTGACATCCAGTTAGACCAGCACCGTTTATTGAAGATGCTTTCCTTTTTCCAGTGTACGGTTTTGGCTTCTTTGTAAAAAATTAGGTGACTATAGTTGTATGGGTTTATTTTTGGGTCTTCAGTTCCATTCCATTGATCCACTGACAAAACTGCAAGGATGTCAGCTCAACCATGTTCATGGAAGTTGTATTTGTAATAGCTAGAAACTGGGAACAATCCAGATGTCTTTCAACCAAAGAATGGACCAAAAAAAAAAAAAACCACCAAAAAAAAAAACCTGAGGTACATTTACACAATGGAATACTACTCAGCTATCACAAACAAGGAAATCATGCAATTTGCAACCAAATGGATGGAACTACCAAAACTCATTCTGAGTTAGCTAACTCAGACCTAGAAAAATACACATAGCATGTCTTCACTTATAACTGGATTTTAGACACATAGTATAGGATAGTGATCCTACAACCTCATATGACAAATTCCACCCTGCAGCAGAACAAGCAAAGGCTGAGACTCACAGTCAAACATTAGGTGGGGCTCTGGGAGCCCTATATAAGAGAAGGAGGAAGAATAGGGAGACCCCAAGGAGTCAAGACCAAAACATGAATATCAACAGAACCAAACAATCTAAGCCCCTATAGGCTTACAGAGACTTGAAATGCTAACCAAAAAGGAAAAAAAAAATAAAGAAGGAGAGAAAATCTGGGACTGGACTTAGTCTCCCCTATAAAAATGTAGATGACAGGCAACTTTGTTGTCATTCAGATTCCTTAGCAAGTGGAAGGAGTGTGGTCTCTGTGATGGACTTTGTTACCTTTTAGTAGGACACTTTACCTTAACTGAGCTGCCATGTCAGGCCCCAGAACAAGAGGAAGCTCATAGCTCTCATGTGACTGATGAACTGAAGGGGGATTGTGTGTGGGGACTCCCACACTGGAGGGGAAGGATAGATGGGAGGGGGAGTAGAGGGAGGGAGGGTAGGGCTGGGAGGGAAAGGGTTTCGATCATGATGTAACTTGAATTAATAAATAAATGGGAGAAAAAAAGGCCTTGGAGTAGTTAATTTGGTGGAAGAAATATCAAAACAACATAGCTTGCAGATTTTGGCATGGTTATTGATGGCAGCATCTAGCCAGGTTTATAGTGAGGATCCAGAGATAAAAGGAGAACAGAAAGATTTTTTTTTTGTGAGCTTTTAAAATTTATTTTTAATTTCTTCAAGTTACATCTTAATCACAATCCCCTCCCTACTCCCACCTCCAGTGCTACCCTCCCACCCTCTTCCCCCTCAATGCACCCATCCCCTTCCTTTTTTTTAAGTTTAAGGTATATCTTCCCCCCCAATAGCTCACCCTTTCAGTCCAACAAATGGTTCTTTTTCTTATAACAATAAATACAATACAAAACAACAAAAATAATTAAGCCACAATTATGAGAGTTATATGGCTTAGCATACATTCCCAATGTCCAGTCCATATGTATTTGGCACCTGACTTCAACATTCTACTATCTAACCATCTCCTTGAGTTTAAAGTTCTATATCCAACTCAGCTTTCATCCTAACTTGCATCACAATTTTAAAAACATCTTCTTAGATCCAGTACACCCTCTTAATTCCTAAACAACTCAAAATTTAACTATGAGACTCTAGCTATCTAGTCTTCAACCACCCCATAGACCTGAGAGGGATAAGTATATCTGGTTATACAGGAAGTGCAGGACTAGCAGCTTCTAAAACTAAGAAATGACACACCAGTGGCTGCCTGGACAGTTCCCATTTTCTCTCCATACATTACAGCATCAATCTTCAGCCATTTGGCCCCGTTTCTCTGACAGACATTGATTATAAAGCAGGAATTATGAAGGACTTGCCTACCCTGTCTTGGCAGAGCTAGGCTGTCGACTTACCTGCTTCCAACTTTTGTTCTGTTTGGACAGCATTCTGTCTACAGTTGAAGCAAGGGATTTTTCTTCCCAAGTGACAGGCTTGCCACTAATTCAACCATCTCCAATTGGAGATTTTTTGATCCTCATCTTCTACTTGGGGGTGCTGTCAGGAGCTGACAGAACAGAAAGATTCTTAAGAAGTGTGCAGCTTGATCAGAAAAAGAACACATTTGAAGCAGTGTATAAGAGGCTGCAATTCTTACAGAGATGAGTTCTTCATGAGTTGTCACTTCACTCTGGCTGATTGGACATTTTGGTAAAGGGGTCACCCTTGTTTCTATAAGTAACCCCATACCTATGCTCTTATATGCAACCCCAATAAGCTCATGGCTTCACTATGCTGGGGTTGGGTAGAATTGTTTCTTTGGTCTGTTATTAGTGGCCTGTATAGAATGAAAAGACATTTATTCATGTCTCCTCAGAGAAAGTCCCATACCACCAAAGTAAGTAGCTAATAGGCATAAAGTCTCCAGGCCTTTAAAATGTGGTTATTTCAGCTTAATAATTGCATTTTAATTGAATTTTATTTCCATTTAATTAACTTAAATAGTTTCAGATAACTAATTGTTGCCATCTTTAATAACAAATTAGACTAGTTTAAACCACTTGCTTCACCAGAAGTCTTTCTAGTTCTTGAAAAACTTGAAACTTCTGTTAGAAGTTTCTTCATGATCACATAGATGTATATGAAAAGAATTTTATGATGTGTCATGTCTCCATTAGCACTGTTGTAGTGTTTCTAGAATCAAGGGTTCAGTCTCCCACCTTTATCCTTCAGCTACCATGTAAGACACAGCTGATCTGGGGTTTCATTAAGAATCAACCTTGCATTCTTAACGTTTTTTTTTTTTTTTTCTTAAAGATCACCTTCCAGATTTCCTCAGACTACAGTTGGACTATGATATACATTTCATATCAAATAGTACTGCCGCTTCTGATCATTTATCATAATTGTAGTTATTGTCTTTGTTCTTGATAAATAGCTAAGTGCATTCATGTAGAATGTACCTAATGAATGCACAGTGATTCCTTACTTCAGCGAAAGTTAATTGTACACTCTTCTCTGGACTTTGTGAGCCTGATTGCCTTTTTACAATATCAGGGTTAGGAAACTGGGGGAAATGTATTGGGTAACTGGTCATTTGCTTGTGATCTCAATTCTCAAACCAGTGAATTCTGCTGTGAATTAAAAAAAAAGATTAAATTACTGGAAAGGTGAAAATTTCAAAGCAGACTTTTGTTGAAACCCTTTCCATGTTTGTTATTGCACGTGCAGACTATCAGGTGCCCTGTAGCATCTTAATTCTGTTACAAATGATTCATTTGCTATTTTAAAGTATTTCTACCTGAATGCCCCCTCCAAATACCATAGTTAACCTATTGATAACATTCTGGTTATTTTTTTCATAGAAGAATACACTTCCAAGTGTTCTTGCCAGACTCCCCCCCTCCCAACACCCCAAACCCTGTGCCTTTAATGCCCCTGGCTTCTGATTTCCACAAAGTCACCAATCCTTCAGGATGATCTTTGGAATCCACTGTGGCAGGACATCATATACCAGCTCCATTGTTCAAAAGTAGAACCTTTTCTATTTCTTTGCCTTATTTTCAAGCGTGGGTCCAACATTTTCCACACAGGAAGGAATAATGCACACTTCTGAGTTACTATGAGACTCTCTTTGCCTATTAATCGCTCAACTGACCTTGTAACTAGACTCCTCTTTGATCTGGTAATTTCTTATTTCATGCTTGCAGATGTTTTCAAATGCTCCAATACGTTCCCTCCTGGGTGAATTGGACTCTTTGTGGTGCTTGCTTGTATATTTTGCTTGGCCACCATGATTTAATTTGATAATTTTTTTCTAGGAACAAAAGTGATTAAGGTTGATGATTAGAAGGAATTTCAGGGTGTACTGATACAAGTTTTTGACATTTGCATTGGGCTGTTTGTTTAGATATTAGTTTTTAGCAGAAAGAGGTCAATATGCTCCTGGCATGAAACCCTTGACTTTGTAAGTTTATAATAAATATGTTTACAAAGTATGGCCACTAAATGCTACTTAAAGGAGTTGATTTAAAAATTTTTAATGTCAACCAGGTGGTGGTGGCACATGCCTTTAATCCTAGCACTTGTGAGGCAGAGGCAAGTGGATCTGAGTTTGAGACTAGCCTTGTCTACAAAAGAAGTACCAGAACAACTGGGGCTATGCAGAGAAACCCTGTCTTGAAAAACAACAACAACAACAAAGTGAAATTTTGTTTTAAATGTTAACCAGGAAGGAATTGTATGTTGGTGGTGCATGCCTGTTTTCCCAGCAGAAAGGGGACAGATGACAAAGAATCACTATGAGTCCCAGGCTAGCCTGGGCTATCTGGTAAGGCCCCTGTCTCAAAAATAGCAAAAACAAAAAATCAAAGTGAACCAAATACACCAACATAATAAATACCCAAATAAATATATAAATTCCAAGGAAATTACTTCAGTATAGTGATTTATTGTGTTTAATAATTAAATTGTCAAAATGTCTGGGAATACTTAAACTCCTCTTTGATCAGTGGCTCTACATGAATTGTTTCTATTTTATTAATTCATATAAACATGATTCTTTTTAGTCAATTAGTTTCAGTAACAATATATATGAACATTTTAGAAACATTTTTCCTAAGAAAAATTATGGCCTATTATATTTGTTTCAGTTATTAAATTTTGATTTTCAACAATCATCAACAATTGAGAAATTGAATAAAATAATTTCTTAAAATTTAGGAGCAGGTATGGATATATGATTATAACAGCAATGATAAAAGTAATATTTATTTAAAACACTGTTAATAGAAGATATATGTATATATGGTTGAGTAAGACTGAATCATATCTAAATAAAAGGTCTAATGTTTGTAAGTGCATATGGAATGAACTCTACTAAAGCTACCTCAAGTGCAAATGAAAGTTGTTATCTAAAAGAATATACTAATGTGGAGGAGAATACAGGAACATCTGCATTAGAACTCTCTTTGGAAGTAAGTGACAGTTATTAAAATGATGCCCTCTGTCTTAATCCATGTGCTGTTACTAGAATAATGTGCTTAAGACTGGTTGGGTTTTTAAGAATAGAAGTTTATTTGGACCTATAGTTATTTGGCTCAGTAGTCTGGGAGTAAGCAATTATACCTGGGCTTCTAGTCAAAGCTGTGTGATGCTTCAACTCATGGTGGAAAGCGGAAGACCGAAATTCGTGTGTGCAGGAGGCCAGCCACATGGAGCATGGGTGTTTCATATTCAGTGGTTCACTTGCTATCTAACCCAGCCTGAGAACTCACTACCATTAGGTATTAATCCCTTCAATGGGCTGAGCCTTCAAAATCTAAGTACTTCTTCCAAAGGCCCCACTACCTCTCAGCAATGTCACATATACCCCTTAACACTCCAACATTCAAACTTTTAGGTGCCACATCTAAGCCATCCATTATAGATCCTAAAATAATAGCCATTATATGCAAGGATCTGACTGACTCTGTGGCCATTGTTGCTTTACCTGTTGTAAACAGTTGAACGACCATTTGTTACAGTGCTTTTCTGCATTAAAATATCCCCAATCGTTGCCTCTTGGCACACCTTGTCTTCACTGGGGCCTCTTCACATTGTTGCTTGTCACTGTTGCATTTAAGCCCTGGATTTAGCCCAATGACAGAGGAGCCACTCTTGGCCTCCGGTCTTGTCCCTCTTACCTTGGTCATTTTACTCCATCACCTTCTATAAACCTTCAGGACAGTAACCTAGCTTTCCAAATACCCTAAGTGTATTAAATGATATGATGCATGCTGTGCTCTCTGAGAATTTGATAAATACTGCTTTTTAGAAGTTCATCCCACTCAACTCTGCCCACTGAGAAGACTCTCTTGGTAAGTTCTGTTGGCTACACATTGTCAACAGAAAGTCTGGCAACAGTTTTGGATCTCTGCCTTTCTAACTGAGGATGTTGGACTCTGAGCACTTGGGCGTCTCAGGAGAACACTGAGGAGAGCTAGACACTGGAGGGGCTTTGTGTTGAGTGCTGAGGACTGAGGGGGACCTTGCTGCCATTTCATCAGTTCTGTGTTCCCCTTGGGGTTTCCTGAACTTTGAACCAAGAAGAAAAACATGATCAAAACACAGAGGGGTCTTCAGTGATGAAACATTTTCTTTAGAGTAATAAATATCACAAATAACAGGAAACTGTGAGAAATGATACAGAGAAATTCTATATAGTATCCTTCTACTCTGTACTGAATTTCTTCCAGCAGTAGCACATTATAACCCTAAAATAGAACACCCAGAATATCCACACCAGTAGAGTAAGGAATGTAATAAGTCCACCATCATAAGAACCTACTTACCGCTTCGGTCACCCCTGCACTTCCATCCATCCTCCATCCTGACTCTTAGGCCCAAGTAGTCTCCCTTTCATTCTTGCAGTTCAGGAGTGGAAGAGGATGGAATTGTATATTACATGACATGCCCTGTTGGTGTTGTCTTTCTTGGCTTCTGCATCATACCAAGTCAGGTGTATATTTGTTTACTATTTTTTACTACCAAGTACTATTGTGTCAGATGTGTGTACCATAATTTGCTTAACCATTTGCCCATTAAAGGACACCTGTGTTGTTTCCAGGTTTAGAAACAACACTAAAACCTGTACATAGCCAATTGATTTGCCAGTTTTGTAGCCCAAAGTGTTGGGTTTTGTATGCACCTAGGTTTTCTTTCTTTTTTGTTGCAATAAATGTCAAGAATGCAGAGCCCAGGTTGTAATGTAGCGACATGATTAGTGGCAAGAGCAACAGCCTGCAGATTGTCAGAGAGACGGTATTGTGTGCACTGCACCAACAACCTACAAAGATTGTACTCTGCTGCCTCCCCTCCAGCATTTAGTGTCATCACTGAATTTTTTTCTTGACAGCACCCAGTGGCAGCTCACTGCGGCTTTAGCTTGCATTTTCCTGGTGGCCAATGAAAAGCAGTCTTATGCAGATGAAATATGCATAGTAATATGTATATTTAAACACACACACAAGGTTTTAAAAAGTTATCTTTTATTTCGTACAGGGTGTTTTGCCTGCATGAATGTCTATGTACTATGCTTGCCTGGTGCCAGAAGAGGCCAGAAGATGGCATTGAACATCCTGGAATTGGAATTACAGATGATTGGGACCCACCATGTGAGTTCTGGGAACCAAACCTACATCCTCTGGAAGAGCAAACTTTGCCCTTAATACTGAGCCATCCCTTCAGCCCCCTGTATTGGTTACTTTTTATAGCTGTTACCAAAAACTTTACAAAAATAGCTAGGTGGAGGGAGGATTTATTTGGTTCATGGTTTCAGATGATTGAGTCTATGGCTGCTTGGGTTAGTGTACTTGGGCAGGACACCAAGGCAGTGCAAGTGCAGGCAGAGGGCCTTATTCACCACTTGATGACTAAGAAACCAAAAGAGAAAGGCAGGGAAATGCCAGGGACAGGATACCCCCAAGGATATCTACCCAGTGACCTCATTCTCCTAAGTCACACCTCCTTAAGTTTCAAGAACATTCTAAAGTAGTTCTGGCAGTGCTCTAGCTAAGCCCCCAGGACATGATTTGATGGAGGCACTTCATGTCCAACCCATAACAGTATAACTTAAGAGCTGCAAGTACTGGGTGCTGTTCCACCTCAATTATTGAACCCCAAATTAAATTTTAACTAGAAAAAGAAAGGAAAGAGGGGAGGAGGGGGGAATGGATAGAGGGAGGGAAGAAGAGAGAAAGGATAAATAATAAAAATAATATTTAGTCCTATGGTGTTTGAATAGATAGGGGTGACTCGCTTGCTCTGAGTTTGGTAGTACAACGGAACAGTCTGATAGGATTAATGACTGTATGTCAGGAGTACAGTAATACCCCTAGGAGTTATCTAGTTCTTTGACACCTACTGAAAACTCAATTGCTGAAGACTTTTGTATACAGAGATATATAAATATACATTCACACATAATTGTTTACTTCGTAAAGGTGTTTTGTCAACAATGACTACACATGTAATGGTGGTCTCATATATCAATGAAAATGAAAATGTTCCTCTAGCCCTCAGAATTTCACTCTCCTTTTTCTATGTTTAGGCATGGTCAGATCCATGAATAATTACCATTAAGTTACAATTGCCTATAGATTTGCCTGTAGCAGCACACTGTGAAAGTCTATAGCTTAGGAACAAAAAAAAAAAAAACCCACTAAGAGTAAGTCTCCTTGGTTTGTTGATTACATGTGCCTGTACATGCATGTGCGTGCATGTGTGTGTGTGCATATTTGTGTGTGTGTCTCTGCATGTGTGCTTGCACACACATGTGCCTGCTCTTTCACAGCTGGGTATTAATTAATAAATTAGTGTCTAACTTTGGTGGGTACATTTCGAGTTGACTATTAAAGAGCAAAAACCTACATCAGAGAACCCTAACAAAATACACTGGGAAACAAAAATATCTCTAGCATTCTCCCTCCAAGTATACAAATATAGTGAGACCTTATTAATAAGATAAAAATCAATTGAGACTAGGAGATCTGTTATGCTTTTCAAAGAAACTCAGAAACAGTTACAGATTAAAGATAACTAAGAACATGTGCTTGGAATGAAGTCTGAAGGGATTTAGTCTGAAGAGATGATCAAAACCTACCATGTAGGAATGAGACATGTTGATCTTCAGAGGCTCTGCTGTGCTGTTGACAATAAAGGAAAACATGGAGGATAAGCTAATTAAACCTTCAGTTTCCAGTTTTTCATTACTTTCATTTGGATTAATGGTTCTCAGAGAGGCATAGTTCTTAGGAAATAAATGCTGAATTATGCAATATCTTCTTAAAGATTTAAGCAACAGAAAGGTGTGTGTGTGTGTGTGTGTGTGTGTGTGTGTGTGTGTGTGTGTGTG
>CAJQZJ010033945.1:336732-392096 GCA_907164525.1 Lophiomys imhausi
CACACACACACACACACACACACACACACACACACACACACACACACCCACAGTCCTCTGCTTCAAACTCTCTAAGGGTTCTCCACTATATGTAAGATGAAATCTATGTCCTTAGTCTCCTTAGGGAAGATGCAGGTTGTTGTGCGTGTCTCTCTGCCTTCTTTCTGACACCTGTTCCCTCTGACTCCTCTGTACCTCCTCTGTCTTAGCCGTGCAAGGTGTAGTCATACCTTGGGGATTTCAGCTTCCCCTTTCCTTTTCCTTCAGAGTCTTTACTAACAACTTTTTCTCATCACGCCAGTGTTAGGGTAACTGAAGGCAATAGGGGCACATGCCAGTATTTCCAGTTTCCTCCTGGACCTGAGGGAGGGACGGCAAGGAGCAGGCCGTGTGTGTGTGTGTGTGTGTGTGTGTGTGTGTGTGTGTGTGTTAAGGGACACTAAAATAAGCAGACAGCTTGTTTTATGCAGTGTGAGTCAATGATATATGTGTGATTTCCAGACGGAAGTGTGTACTACCCAGTGTGAGTCCATGGTGCTTTCTTCAGCTGTGGAGACACTGGAAGTGTGTGTTGATACTGAGGAACAGTGTGGAGTCATTACATAATGGACAGGTCAAGGTGGAATCTCTGAGATTGCAGGACACTGCCTAATTGAGGAGTAAATGTGTATGGGCTTTGTTTATTTATTTGTTTGTTTGGTAGTTTTGTTTTTCGAGACAGGGTCTCTCTGGATATCTCTGGCTGTCCTAAAACTCACTTTGTAGATCAGGCTGGCCTTGAACTCAGAGATACCCTTGTTTGTGCCTCCCGAGTGCTGGGATTGAAGGTATGTGCCACAACCACTCAGCTTCAACTTTTTTGTTCTTCATTAATCACAGCCTCCCTCCCCCCTCTCCTCCCAATCCCACCCTCTCACCCTCTTCCCACTGACCCCTCTTACCTTCCTCTCAGAGAAGGGGAGCCTCCACACACCTTGTACCAACCTGCCCTGGCACATGAAGTCCCATCAGGACTAACTGCTCCTCTTTCACTGTGGTCAGACAAGGCAGCCCAGCTAGGAGAAAGGGATCCAAAAGCAGGCAACAGAGTCCAGGTCAGAGACAGTCCCCACTCCAATTGTTAGGGGACCCACATGAAGACCAAGCTGCCCATCAACTACATATGTGTAGGGGGCTTAGGTCCAGTCCAGGCATGCTCTTTGGTTGGTGGTTCAGTCTCTGTGAGCCCCCATGGGCCCAGGTTAGTTGGCTCTGTAGGTCTTCTTGTGGTGTCCTTGACCTCTCCAGCTTCCTCAGTCCTTCCTCTAACTCTTCCATATGACTTCCCAAGCTCCACCTAATATGGGTCTCTACATCTATTTCCATAAGTTGCTGGATGAAGCCTCTGAGATGGCAGTTATGCCAGGATCCTGTCTGCAAGCACAGCAGAGTATTATTAATAGTGTCATGGGTTTGGTCTCTCATGGGGTGAGTCTCAAGTTGGGACAGTTATTGGTTGGCCATTCCTTCATTGGTTGGCCCCATGTTTATCCCTGTGCATCTTGTAGGCAAGAAGAATTTTGGGTGGAAGGTTTTGTGGGTGGATTGGTGTCCCCTTCTCTCCACTGGAAGTCCTGCCTTTCTACAGGTGGAGACCCCTTCAGTCTCTATATCCTCCAGTGCTAGGAGTCTCAGCTAGAGTAACCACCATAGCCTCCCAGGAGCCTCTCCAGTCCCAGGTCTCTAGCTTGTCTCAGAGATACCCCCCACTGGTTTCCTTTTTTTTTTCATCCCAGCCCTCTTGACCCCCACCCCTGCTCTCTTCATACTTGATCTCTACCCTCATTCCCCCTTCCAACCCCTGTCCCACCCAGTTCTGTCTCTCTGTCCACTTCCGATGTCTATTTTATTTTCCCTTCTGAGTGACAGTCAAGCATCCTCCCTTGAGCCCTCCTTGTTACTTACCTTCTTTAGGTCTATGGATTGAAGCACCACTATCCTGTATTAAATGGCTAATAACCACTTATAAGTGAGTATATACCATGTTTGTCTTTCTGGGTCTGTATTTATTTCACACAGGATGATATTTTCTCATTCTACCCATTTGTCTGCAAATTTCATGATTTCCTTGTTTTTAAATAGCTGAATAGTTTCCCATTATGTAAATGTACCACATTTTCTCTATCCATTCTGTGGTTGAGGGACATCTGTGTTGTTTCCAGTTTCTGGCTACTATAAATAAAACTGCTATGAACATAGATGAGCAAGTGTCCTTGTGGTATGGTGGAACATCTTTTGGGTATATGTGCAGGAGTGGTATATCTGGGTGTTGAGGTAGAACTATTCCCAATTTTCTGAGAAAGTGCCAGATTGATTTCCAAAGTGGTTGTACAAGTTTGCACTCCCACTAACAAGGGAGGAGTGTTTCTCCACATCCTCGTCAGCATGTGCTGTCACTTGAGTTTTTGATCTTAGCCATACTGATGGGTGTGAGATGGAATCTCAGAGTCATTTTGATTTGCATTTCCCTGATGACTAAGGATGCTGAGCATTTATTTAAGTGTTTCTTGACCATTAAAGATTCCTCTGTTGTGAATTTTCGGTTTAGCTCAGTACCCCATTTTTTGTTGGATTATTTAGTTTGTTGCTGTTTAATTTCTTGAATTCTTTATATATTTTGGATATTAGCTCTCTGTCTCATGTGGGGCTGGCAAAGATCTTTTCCTAACTCGTAGGCTGTCATAAAGCCTCAGTGAGGAGGAAGGCTTGACTCGCAATTCCAGCAATAAGCTGGAAGTTGTCAGTAGGAGCACAGAGGGCAACTGAAGAATTCTCTGCTAGGTAGCCTTGTTCCCTGGCTTTCTGGTTCTTGGACCTTCCATTTCAGCAAGACTGGGGTTGCACATCATCTGAGCTCCATTCCATTGGTTCACTTCGTAAATTCAGCTTAACAGGAGAGAAAGCTTAGAAAACAAAGATAGGTTAGAAAAGCAGAAGATAGGTTGGGGAGCTAAAGCAATTCCGAGAACTTGGTGGATACTACCAAGTCAGAGAATCCAGAATGATTGGCAAGAAGGGTTGGAAACTTCAAGCTATGCTTCCCTCAGTGTCAAATTTACAGTGATGAGAGAATTGGGGCACATCCAGTCATTTCCATGAGCTAAGCAATACCTGAATGAAATTATAGTGTTTGAAGGACATCTTTAGGGAAAGGGTAGAGCTGTGAGAGTAGCAGAGAGCAAATGATTTGAAAACCCTGGTTACATGCTCTAGCTCTTTCCCAAGTCTAGCTGCTTCTAATAGGTTTTTCTCTGGTCACCTAGTCTTTGAATGAGTCCATTTGCTTTGTGCACCTATCATACTGATAGGTATTTTTTTTTTTTGTCAAAATGTTTTAAAAGAGCACATTACATAAATCTTTCTTTAGAATACACTAAAGATAGTTGATAATCACCACACTGAGCAAGGGCTCATTTTTCCCTCCCCTTGAAATATGAGTGCTCAGCTACTAAAAGAGTACTTGCTCTACATCTAAGTTAGAAAATGTTAAGGAAATGCTTTCTAGTTCTATTGAGATGTTTGTTGCTGGACTCCAGCTGCCATGAGGCAGGGAAGCCAAAGCCACGTGGAGAGTTCTTCCCAGCTGACAGCCTGCATCAGGCCCTAGGCAAGTAAGTGAGGGATCCATGGGGAAGTTACTTTAGCCTTGTCGACCATCTGACTAGCAACTTAGAGACCCCAGACAAGAACTACTGACCAAGTGGGAAAATAATAAAATTATATTTATTGTTTTCCAACACAAAGTTTGAGCTTGCTTGCTACATAGAAATAAATGACAAACACAAAGATCAAAATTTTCAGTACAAATATTTCCGCAGATCAATCAAGAAGGTACTCTTTTTTTAGGTTTTAAAAATGTAATACTGTTTATTTATCTTCAAAAACCCTTCAGCATTCTAAATATACAAAAATAACAGAATGTTGCAAATTGCATTTAGGTACAGAGGGTTCTTAAACTTTTATTGATCCAGTAGTTTTTTGCTTTGCTGACAAAGATGAGTTCTACAGTTTGTTTAAAAACACTTTAAAATCTATTGCACTTAACTAAAGGAAAAAATCCAAACACTCCAGGAAGGTATTCTAATGAGAATCTAGAATCCTTGAGGGTCTTGACAATGAGGAATATAGATTATAGAATTTGAGGCATTTTGAAACTTTTATACTTGATTTTATAAAAATGATAAATGTTCAATGTAGAAGACATGAAAATTCAGAAAAGTATACAAATGAATTGCTTTTAAATTTAAATTTGGACAATATTAATAAGTAATACTAATTTGCAATGGTATCTTCCCATTTAGAATTTCTCTAATCTTCAATAATGCCTTTTAATACCATGCTTGATGCTTGCTTATGATTGGGTAGGATGTACAAAGGCAATATAATGTTTAATAGTTTTGTTTTTTGATTTCCTATTTCACCAAACATTTTCTAAGCCCCTTTCTTGGGGCAGTTTTAAAAATGTAATAGTTTTCAGTTTTAAAATGTAATACATTTTAGGTCTTGAGAATGAGGCAGGCAGGCCTTGAAGATGCTCCTGACAGTTATACAGACTTTAGCTGTTGGAAAGAAGTAGGCAAAACACACACCCTGAGCACACTGTAATTTCACAGTACAGAGGGCAGAAATAGTGTGTAGTTAGTGCATGGCATGCTGTGGGTAATGGATAGGGAAAGGCGGAGTGAGATGATCTAGAGAACTTAAGAAAGAAAAGTAATAGCTGGGTAAAGTGATGGCCAAGTATCTGAGGAAGGGCCACCCAGATTTAGGAAGGATCTAAATAGGCTAAGTGAGTAAAAGTGTACAAGACCAGAGGGGATAAGGGAGAAGTCATCAGGCTCTTCAGACAGAGATGAGTTAAGAAGTAGGTAGTTGCCTCTGCAGTGGTATCAGCTACTCACCATTAAAAATAATGCTGCAGGGAACATGGTCACATATGTATATGAATTTTTATTATCTAAAATAAAGTAGCTAAAGTGAAAATAGCATGCCTGAACTGGTCCTTTTGGAGGCGTTATTCACATGATCTTCCAGAATTCTCATCCAGATCTAACTTTAGCATGCCCGTTTCTCTCCTCCTTCCTTTCTCCCTTCCTTCTTCCCATCCCTTTCTTTCTCCTTCCATCCCTCTGTCTTCTCTCTGTCCCTTCCTTCTCCTTTCTCTCTTCTTCATGTTTGTCGAATCTCCACAATGAAAGGGACAAGCATGTGCACACTGGAAATGTTCCCTTTCTTCTCTTTGTCATTTCCTCTTCATTTCTACATTCATGGGAGGAATTTACATGAGAGCTTAAATTTATCTTACAAATATAACAATACATTTGATAGGAGTAAACAAGCTTTGCTGTGCTGACATAACATTATTTTTTTTAATGTGCCTTCTCTATGCCAAGTTCATAATTCAACACTTACTGAATTATGTGCTGATGTCCTTGGGTACCTGTCCCACTTTGTCTTCTTATTTGCTCCACTTAGTCTAGTTCCTGGCAACAAAGAATCCTGGGCTCCTTGGCGGCTTGTTTTGTGTTATCTCTAGGTAATGGTGGCTCTGTACAGTGTATGTACTCTGAATCCCTGACCATCCTTCCTGCCTACAAGACACACAAAAGCGACTTTGAAATACGCCAAAAATGTGTGCTAAAACCTGAGGCAAAACTCTCTTTTCAGGGGGTCGAAAGTGAGGAACTGGAGGCTTTGGAATCACAGTTCACAGCCCATGGGTACATTTGCAAAATAAGCTGTTATCTCCCTACACTTCCTTTTCAACAAATAATCGAATCTTCACAATGAAGGGGACAAACAAGTACACACTGGACCTGCTTGCAGGTGAAGCAAACAGTCTGTACAAGGGAACAAACAGAGACTGTTTGCGAGACATTTGAGAGGCATTTGCTATTGTATGCAAATTAAGTGCCTGACTTGCACTCCTCATTCTGCTTAGCAAATGGGGAGGAGCAGACAGTTTTACGAGTGGTCAAAAATCCAGAAATGAAAATGATGTTTACTATCTGGTGCTGATTTTTACTAAATTTATTTTTTAAATGCGAGGTTTTCCTTGAAAATTTAATAAGTGGAGAAGTTGTTTGTCATTGAGAAAAATTCTTCTTTCACGACTATGTGGTCAAACGTATTGACAGCATTTCTAACTTGACAAAATGTGTGCTTAATTCTGTGAGAATCTTAGTGAATAGTATTCTGTTCTTCGGTTAAAATTGAGGCCAGGGAGAAATCTAGTGCATCAGCACAGCCCCCAGGTAAATGCATGATTAGAAATCAGAGCCTTTTCCCCAAGACATTTTACTGCCATCTGCCGGGGAATCATCAAAGTGAAAACAGAGTCAGGGCTGCGTAGCACACGGAAAGCGCCCTCTATGGTTGTGCAAGGCCTAATGTGTGGTCACTCAAGGGCATCTGATCATATTTAAATGAATCCTATGATAGAGCTTGGCACTTACCTTAAGCTGTATATGAATGAGCGAAACAGATTCTGAGTGGAGAGGGTTAGATTCCCCAAGTCCAGGCCTCAGAAACACAGTCCCAGTCTGTATAGTGGTGATGAACTGAAAAACAAAAAACAAAAAACATTGCTCTCAATTTTGTTCTCAATTTTCGGTATCCTCATTATACTTGTGTAAAAATAACTGAAGGAGAAGGAAAACAATTATTGAGGTTTGAGGTGGGAGTCCTCATTGTCAGCATTCCTTATAGAAACCCTGGATTGGCTGGGCTGACATCTGTGCTAATAATATATAGACTGCAACTGTTGTCAGCAAGATGGGGAGTCCCCAGTTCCTTCCTTCCTTCCTTCCTTCCTTCCTTCCTTCCTTCCTTCCTTCCTTCCTTCCTTCCTTCCTTCCTTTCTTCTCTCTTTCTTTCTTCCTCCTTATTAAGTGCTAAGCTGGAGGTACCTGTGTAAATGTGGATATGAAGCCTGATTTAATTAGGCAGAACTTTAAGGCAGTCAGATAACAAATGACAACTTAATTAAACATAATTAAAACATTTGAGAGCTCCTTACCTCTTTCAACAGGGCAGTGATTGCAGCTTGAAAAAAAAGGTCGTGGAAGGCAAGGTGCTCTCCTTCCCGTCTCCTTTTCCTTACGTCTCAGCTCTCAACTCTTTTTTCTTTTTTTCCCTCTTCACTATTAGAAATACAGCTGGATCCTATTTATAATCCATTTTCACATTTGTTTGAATTAAAATCCCAGATTTCTGTGCTTTCAAGGTTGAATGTGCATGGCAGCCAACACTTATCCACCCCTTTCAGGAGTTACTGGATAACTGGGCTCCGGGAGGGAAACTATACCACAAGTTTGAGCCTTGAGGAGGAAAGAGAGAAAACAGACCCAAACTGACATCACTGTAGTTGGGAGAGAGCTTGTTCTGCTCTGAACATGTGCTACCCACTTAAGACTCTAATTATTCTAAATTACTTAAATTGGCTCTAATACCTATGTTTTATTATTTGATATTAAAGAAAAACCAACTTAAGAAGAAGTTCATAATGCAGTTAAATACTGCCAGCAAGGCTGTGAGTGGCAAGTCTGGTTTTGGACATCCCTGAGCTCTCTACCTACCACCTGACGCTAATCTGGGAGTTGCTGTGTGTACTCTAATGGAGGCTTTTCCAGGATTCTGTTTATGTCTAAATCCAATAGCCCAGCCATGCCAGCCTGTTACTACATGGAAAACTCCATTGCTCAGAGAAAGCTATGAATCTGTATATTCTTATGGTTTAAGATCCACTGTGACATCCCAAGGCAAACTCCAGGTAAGCCTACCAGATGTTTGGGGGGGGGCACAAGAAATAGATGAATAAATTCCAATAGCATAGTACTGTTAACGTAAAGATTTAATGACTTCATTGATGTGGTGTTCTGTCCTGGTGGAAAGTGTATGAGCCAGAAATAAAACAAAACTTAGGAGTACCCATGAGGCTATTTGAGAAATATACTGAAGTGGAAAATGAGGTCTAAAGTCTCTTAGACCATGAACAGATTGCTCTCATTTGAACTGAGCTTAGGGACCTGGGAGTTACCCAGAGGTGCAAGCTGTCCAGGACCAAAGGCCAGGAAAGGGTCAGTCCTCTTCACTGTTCCTTGCTGCTGGACTTCTAGTTAGAAATGGGGCTCTAATTTGTGTTTACAGTGCCTGAGCTTCACCTGTCCCATTCTACAGCTATTTAGAGCTATCTTTGCTGTTTATCATTCGCAAGATGAGCACGAATGTCATAAGGGATGAAAGTACCTCACAGGCGACTTAGAACAGCTTCAGAGACAGTCAATACAGACTGACCAGTCACCATTGCTTTCACTATTGTCTCTCTTGCATTTTAAGGACATTATTAGCTTCCATCAGACTCTCAGTTTCCCTATCACTTAAATGAACAAGGTTGCTTGCACTTTGAAATTATCATTCATTTTTTAATGACAAAAGTGATGGTGTTTAAATGTACACATGGATTCTGGTGTCCGAGGACCCAGCCCCAGACAGTTGAAAACAGGTGCACCGTTCTGCAGATGTTCCACTGCAAGGAGGAGAGCTCAGAAGCAATGTCATCGAGAGGGGAAGAGAATGTAATGAAAGCATCTGTCTGGTGTGGTGCAGCCCTCTCCCTTGTGTAACCAGCCTGGGAGGTGATTAGGTCTCCCCTGTCCAGAGACCATACAGAGAAGGAGTGGTTAGAAGTAGATTGCTTAGGGTGAGCGTCTTTGAAGTTATGCTACAGCATTTTCTTCACTGGAACAGAAGTGATGACCTCTACCTGCTCTACCTGTGCCTTTCCGAAACACAGCACAATGAGTCCAGCGGCTGGCTGCTCCCACACTGCATAACTGTTTCCAGCAGAGTTAGCGTATCTGGTAGTGTGATATAATATTTGTCTCTTGGTTCTACAAGGATCATTTTTCCTTTCATTATTTGATCATAACACACATGGTGAAGCTGGTTACACTTTGGCAAGTAACACACTTGGCTGTGGACATTGCTTTCTTCGATCTAAGGCCAATCATTTTCTTCTCCTGCAAGCTAGAGAAAGGACTCTTTTCCTCTGTACGGGAAACTTCAATAGGGCATTTTTATCCTTCTCCATGCTTTGCGGTTATACTGGTGAAGAATACAGATCTCTTTTCAGTAGAGTAGCCAGCTATCTTAAGAAAAACTGGCTATTAAAGCTTCACCCTGGTGAAGCAGATGGGTGAAAGCTCCTTTAGACAAACAGTATTTCTCTTGAGATAAAAACATAACAGTTATCCAGGTCTCTGCCCAGAGTGGACTCTACTCTTGCCATGTGGCCCAAGCCTTCAGGTTCATGCTGTATGCTCAGCCATTGCAAAACAAAACCAACCAACCAACCAACCAAGCAAACCCCCAAAACTTCCCTCTCAAATTCAAAATTCTCAGGAAAGCAACAAATATATGAATGCTGGCAAAGTTGTCATTAAGATTTTTCTCAACCACTATGGAAATCAGTCTGGCGATATCTTAGAAAAGTTGGAATATCTCTACCTCAAGACCCAGCCATACCACGCCTGGACATGTATCCAAAAGATTCCTCACCAGTCCACAAAGACATCTCCTCAACTATGTTCATAGCAGTTTTGTTTGTAATAGCCAGAAACTGGAAACAACTCAGATGTCCTTCAACTGAAGAATGGATTTAAAAAAAAAAAAAACTGTGATATATTTACACAATGGAATACTACTCAGCTATCAGAAACAAGGAAATCATGCAATTTGCTCCCAAATAGATGGAACTAGAAAAGCTCATCCTGAGTGAGCTAACTCAGACTCAGAAAGATACACATGGTATATATTCACTTATAACTGGATTTTAGCCATTATAGTATAGGATAATCATCCTACAATCAATAGACCCAAAAGAGCAGGAACAGGGACTTGGTTACCTGTCAGTGGAACACCCCACCCTAGTGGAACTGCCACGTGTGCCTCCTGTGCAAGAGGAAGCTCTTAGACCTCATGTGACTAATGAATTGGGGGGGGGGGGCTGATACATGGAGACACCCCACACTGGAGGCATGGAAGGGGTGGGAGAGTGGGTAGAGGGTGGGAGGGAGAGGCTGGAAGGGGGTAGAGGGAGGAGGTGGTAATGGAGATGTAACGAAGTAATAAATAAAATTTTAAAACAAAAAGATTTCTCACAAGCATGTTGCCCAATTTCTGTAAGAAGCTACATTGATCTTTAGTGTGTGTGTGTGTTTTAAACTTTTATCTATAACACATGTAGTTCACGTGGATAATGTTGGCATCTTTCAGCAAAGCGACTTGATATAAAAGTCATCTTTGTCATTATCTACAAGTGCAGGGTTCAAGCATCCTGAGTCACGATTTTGGTGTTTGCAGTCAGTCCACGTGGTTCCATTCAGGGGAAATCCTCAGTCGCAGTAAAGCCCCAGTGTCTCATTTCCTATTCAAACAAGTTAAATACAAGAAACAAAATGAAGATAAATTCCTCAGTGGACCAAGATAAGCTGGGCAGGTGAGGGGGAGATAATTACCCAGTCTTAAGCCTGCTCTGTCTTTGTCGAGCTTTATCTTGGCAGCTTTCAGTGGAAAAAGAATCGTCTGTTCTCTACAAAGTGGGTCCAGGACAGCCAGAGCTGTAACCCAGAGAAACCCTGTCTCGAAAAAGCCAAAGTGATAATAATAATAATAATAATAATAATAATAATAATAATAATATCTGTTCTGAAGTGGAGGCTGGGGGGTTTCTGTCTTGTTCTCATACTTGAGGCATTTTGGCAACAAGGTCAAAGGTACCTGGAAGTGCACCCCCAATAATTTTTCCCTTGTGTGCCTGGGTGGGGAGGCAGGGGACAAGGTACAGTAAGGGTTGTCTAGAGAGGAACTGGGATTTTGAGTGTCTTCTGGGTAAACCCTCACACTAGGACATGTTTCTAACTGAAATTCTTACAGAGAATTAGAATTAAGTTAGGATCCTTGACATTTGCCATGTGATGCGACCAGTGAAAATCAGTTAATTTTTTCGATTGTGTACTTGTTTCCCATCACACAAAACCAGTGTGAAATTCGACTATCCATCTCTGGTCTTGCTGAGTGCACGCCTCCACTTATATCTCAGGTTTTAATTCCATTTTCTCCCCACATCTTAAAGACCATTTGATCTTTCCTTGTGATAACAACAGCACATAACCCCTTAGTCTAGAGATGTCCCTGAAACACCTTATGGTTTTTTGCTGCTCAGAAGATTACATCTGGGTCTAACCAGCATCCCTTCCTGGATGCTCCTCAGAAATTCACAGTGCCATGTTTCCCCAGAAATCCTGAAACTGAAACTGTAGTTTACAAGCTTTCTAAGTGATCTCAGTGCATGGTGAGGTTTTGTTCTCTGTTATTTATTACTGGCAGGCCGACAGTCATGGTGTTTAACCTTTGATTGCCCTTGGCCCCGCTAAGTCAAATTCTGGTCTTTGAAGAAAGAACAGACCACATTAGATAGCTGAACTTAATGAAGACACAAATACCCAATGGAGAATTCAGAAAGGTGATTTTCATTTTTCCTGTCTCCATTTGGGTAGATAGCCTTGGAGAAGTCATTTCATCTTACATTCTTGGTACTGATGACCTGCGGGCACTGATGTGACTCTCAATAGTTTTTTTTTTTTTTTTAAGCTATAGGACTCTCTGTGAATAAGCAATAATAGTTCCCTTAAGCCTTCTGAGGTACTGCACACTTTCAACAGTACATACCTGGGATAAGGGTGCTTCCTGTCCATGCATTGTTATTTTCTAGCCCCCTGTTCCTTCATGGTGCATGACCAAAGTTTTATACTGTTTCATTGCCATCTATGAATCATCCAAACAAGGCAAAAGATATGGCTTAGCAGTTCAGAGTACTCACTGCTCTCCCAGAAGATGTGAGCTTGGTCCCTAGCACCCACATCAGGAGGCCCACAAAGGCCTGTAACTCCTCCTGGCACCCATGCTCACCCACAAACCCCACCCTTCACACACACAATCCAGAGTGAAATGAGCCTATAAGCAAAAAGCATGTTCCCAATGATTGCACAGCTAGGAACATCAGCCTAACAGCAAAGATTCTCTTCACAGTGTGGTTTTCCAAATAAGAAAATTAGAATGTTTCCATCCAAAAGGAATGTTGAAGTATACAGGCGACAAAAGTAAAATTTTAGCTAAAGCATAAAACACATGGGCGGGGATATTCCAGTACTTTCTACAACATGAGGTACGAAGCGTCTTTACTGTACTCATATCATGTAAGGAATTGTATTTACCACAAAGTCCCATGTTTCAGATATAGAAAGATGAACTCTTTGTGTGATTTTTAAGGAGCATACGTAATATAGCTCATTGACACAGATTCTGCATTTTTGAGAGGGTAGTCCTGGGTGTCTTGGAACTCACTTTGTAGACCAGGCTGGCTTGGGAGTCATGGAGATCTCTCTGCTGTTGCCTCCTGAGTGCTGGGATTAATGGTGAACATTACCATGCCCAGCAACTTTGATTTGTACAATCTTTCTGTGGAGGAAGGGGGTTTAATATCAGTGTCCTATTAGGACTGAGCACCTTACAGAAACTTCTCACCTGTCATTTGTCTGGTTGTGAATTCAGTCATGAACACACACAGGCAGCGGTTGGCTGCACTTGACTTGTACAAAGTCAAGATACTCACAAAAGGACTCAGTTTCTTTCAAGGGTGTGTGGGCCCTGGTAGATTAATGATACTTGGTGGATGGTCCTACACCCATGTACGTACAGACAACACTAAGTGGCTGATACACCCATGCACAAAAAGGACAATGCCAAGGAGATGGTCATACATCCATGCACATACAGACAACACTAAGTGGCTGATACACCCATGCACATATGGATGCAGTGGTTGTAAAAAAAGATAGGAAGTTGGGAGGGAGATGTGCTATTGGTGATCTGGGAGGAGTCCAAGGGACTATAATATGATGAAAATACATAGTATACAAATATGAAATTCTCAAAGAATAAATAAAACATATATTTGAAAGAAATGAAACAAGATATATATATATGTACTTCAAAACAGAAAGTTAAAATAAAAAATATGAACACAAATTAACAGTAACTAAAATATGTATAGAATATTTTATGCCATATAAGTGGTGCTAAGAAATACTTCTAGACTAGAAAAAAATGGAGAAACTCACTCAAAGTTGGTTTCAAAGGATACAAAATGAAAATGATGATAAAATAAGTTGTCAATAATGGGACTAATAGAGAGGCAATGTCCAGAAAATCTTAACTCCTAAGAAAAGCATTGAAAATGGCAAATTGAAAGCAAGATCACAGGGTAGTGAACAGAGGAATTCAGATTGCAAAATTATAGAAGCCATTTTCTATTTTGTAAATAATTATGTTCTGTGCAAGCTTAGCAAAAAAGAATCAAACCTAGTTTAGGTGAGAAAACTTTAGTTCTCTAGGAAAATAAAATTATAAAACTCACAGTAGTATCAGACATCTTTGTAAAAAATAATTTTCCTTTTATTGAAAAGAGGTTCTTTTCTTATACAATATATCTTGATAACTATTTCCCCTTCTTCTTTTCCTCTCAGTTTCTTCCCATTTCTCCTCCCATCTAGATCCACTCCCCTTCTGTCTCTCATTAGAAAAGAACAGGCTGACTTAAAATTTTTCTTTTTTTTTGACAAGGGAAGTGGTGGTCTTCTGTTCTTTGGTCTATGCATCTGAAATGTTTGATGTTTTCAGGACGCATGTACATAATGCGTGCATACCACTTTTGTTCTTGGTTTGTAAATTAACTTTTATAAACTTTACCTTTTTATACATAAACAGAACCAAGTTTCTAAGGCTACCTTTGTATTCTCTCCTGTACCTCTTGAGCCTTGAACTTTGACCTCTGCAGCAATAAAGCCGCATTTCTACACATACAAGGTCATTTTTAAAGAAAAGAATGCACAGAGTTGTTACATTTTTAAGTGCTGCATTTAAAAGATACAGTTACTCTAGTTTGATTAAATTCTTGCAAAGTCTCCCTTCTGTAAATTTGTGATACAATGCTGTGCCCTAAAGTGTATTTTTTTTACTAATAGACAGTTTATTATGGCACATCAGCACGATTTCTGTTCAGATAATACATCACTACATTCTGTTAATAATCATTAGGTGTGAAAGGATTTCTTTTGTAGTTATTAAAAATCTCAAATTTCTAAATCTGCAAGAATAAAACTTTTTAAAATACAAAAAAAGAGAAAAGAACAGGCTGCTAGGAGATAACAACCAAACATGACAAAACAAAATGTAATAAGATAAAACCAAAACCATCCCATCAAGGGTGAATGAAACAACCCAAAAGAAGGAAAAGAGCCCCAAGAACAGCCACAAGAATCAGAGACCCACTCATTCACACACTCAGGAGTTCCATAATAATCTTAAACTAAAAGCTACTTTATATTCGCAGAGGATCTTGTATGGGCCTGTAAATGCCCTGTGTTCAGTTTCTATGAGTTCATACGAGACTTGCTCAGTTGATTTAGAGAATCTTGTTCTCCTGGTGTCCTACATTCCCTCTGGCTCTTACACTCTTTCTATCTCCTTTCCCATGGGGTTCCCTGAGCTCTAAGGGGAGGGAATTGAGAGATACATCTCAATTAGAGCTAGTGGGAGTGCAGTTCACTTGAAAAGTCACTGTAGAAATTAATATGGTGGTTCCTCAGAAAGTTTGGAATTGATCTACCTTAAGACATCCTTTAAAAAATATGATTTTTTTATGTCTCTGTCTGTCTGTCTTTGTATGTATGTGTGCATATGTTTGTGTGTGTGTGTGTCCTTGGAGGACAGAAGAGAATATTGGATTCCCTGATGTAAGGTAACTGTGAGCCACTTTACATGGGTGATGGGAGCTGAACTCATGTCCTCTGGAAGAGCAACAAGTGTTTCTAATTATCAAACCATCTCTTCAGTCATCACACATCCATTTAAATACACTAAATGCCTGATGATAGGGCTGGCAATAGATACTTTATATAAAACCCAAGTAAAGTGGTAAAAATAGAACTGTTACTTTAATAATCAAATAACCTAAAATATGTAAAATAAAGGATAGTCAAATGAAACTGTTGTGTTGTATGGAAAAAGTTGAGATTTTATAAATCTATTTTAGCATTAAAAATTCAAGTAAAAATTTAATATGTAAAAAGATGGTTTGAGAGCAGGGCATGGTGGCATACTCCTTTAATCCCAGGACTTGGGAGTCAGAGACAGGCAGATCTCTTAGTTCGAGCCCTGCAGAGCACTTTCCAGGACAGACAGGGCTACATAGTGATACCCTGTCTCAGAAAACAAAAACAAAAAGATGGTTTGAACCTTAGGCACATGAGGAATAAATAGAAAAGTGCACAACAAACGCACACTGATCTTACAAGTGCTGTAGCCACTAAGAAAGGTACTTTAGAGGATTGGGAAAGGTCTTGAAAATAACTTATTTTAGTGTGTATATCTGTGTGTGTATATATGGGTGTGTGCAGTATATTGTTTTACATTTTTGTGAGTGTATGTGTGTAAGTGTGCATGTGTTTGTGGGAGTCAGAGGATAACATCAGGTGTCCTCCCTCTGAGGCCCTCCATCATCTTTTCTTCTGGAGACACTCTTTCATTGGCTTGTATCTCACCATAAAGCCTAGATAGCTGGGCAGTGAGTCCCAAGTATTCTCCTATCTCTGTCTCCCTAGCACTGTGCCACAACACCTGGCTTGTTTTATGTGGGCTCTGAGTGCTCAAACTCAGGTCCTCCTTGAAAGCAAGCTGTTGACTGACAGAGCCATCTCCCAGTCCCCCAAAGTTATGACTTCAACGATTTATTTAAAAATATTACATACTAATCACATTTGTTCTTTCTTATTTGGCACATACACAGCATTTTTTATACTCTCTTAAAAATTATTTTACTGTATGGGTATTTGTCCTGCATGTATGCCTGTGCACCACATGCATGCCTGATGCCTGAGGAGGACAAAAAAAGGACTTTGGATCCCCGCAATTGGAATTTTAGCCTGTTGTGAGCCTCTATGTGGGTGCTGGGAAATGAGCCTGGGTCTTCTGCTATAACAGCCAGTACTCTTAACCTCTGAGTCATCTCTCCAGTCCCTATTATATTGTCTTTAAGATTGTTTTGCTTTTGCTTAATTAAAAAAGCAATTATAATAAAACAGATATCAGTTATTCAAAGTTGATATATGCATAAATGCATGTTTTGTATGTATAGATGTACTGATAAGTATATATATGCAGATGTACATGCTTATATAAAAGTGATAATTAGGTTAAGTGGACTTTGTTCTTCTGCCTTTGTGGTAGGACCTACTCTGGTAGAAGCTATGAATATTTCATTCATATGCCCCGTGAACTGCACTATGATTTCATCCTAAAGAAACAGTAAATGTTTAGTAGGAACAATATTTGTTGCTATATTTACACAACTATGGAGGATCTTCCATTTACTAGCCAATATTTATGGAACATTTACTATGTTCATAGAATCCTCACTGTACCCACTCCCAGCCTCTAGTGTTTACTCTGTGTTTATAGCAACGAAATAGTTGAATAAGAAATTATGAAAAGACTCAAGAATAGTTGATTGATTTCATTCATCTATATATTACAAAGTTTTGGCATTTAAAAACAATTTCACATATATAAAATTTAAAAAAATGTATAATGCTATTTTGATGAATTGTGTGGTATATAAAATAGTTTACATATTGTGATCATTCTGATAAAATTCAAATGTTTACATAAATGTAGAAAATGTTGTTCTTAATAATTATTTGGGATATTACAAAATGACATATCTATATTTTGTATTATCTTTAATAGTATTCAAATCAATAATAAATTAAATAATGTTTTAAAGAATAGAAAACAGTTTTAGAAGTAGTATATTTGTGACTAATAATAGATAATTTTCACCTTTAAATAATAAGCCACATATAACAAATTTTTTTCATATTTGTCACATCCCTTGAATATATTATCAGTTTATTTTATAAACAAAATATAAAGTTTTAAAATTGCACATATCCTTTGACTCAATGACATTTTTAAGGGATTATTTAACAAATGCACATTTCATAGCATTCATTTCATGATCTGAAGAAGTAAAGTTAAAAGCAATGTAAATATCCACCAATTAAAGAATTAATTAGGCACAACCCAAAGAATGAGATATTCTGTAGCAGTACATATAGAATGGGGCAGGTCAATATAAATATGGAAAAGCGAAAAGGAGAGCAAGACACAACATGTTGTGTGCATGTGGATAGATTTATTAGTGTGTTTTTACATGTGTGGATGGATTAACAAGAATTTGTGGTTTTTCCAAGAGTAAGGCAAAAGGATTTTCTATTTTTCATTTTATATCATATATACTATTTAGGTTGGCTTCTATTTTCATATTTTGTGATTAAAGGATATCTGGAAAAGAATATGGGACATAATATACTGACTGTTGCTACTGTTGCAAACTGTGTGCTAAAATTTCAGACTTAGCTTTTGCAAGATATGTCTGCAGCTCTTTGAATTTATAAGATTACTTCAAAGTAAAAAGTGAAAAATTCCTCCTGAGTTCATCAGACTTTCAGGATTTGGTTTCTTAGAACCCATTTTTACCTTTCAGGACAAGGATTCTTAAATAGCAATATAAAGTCAGGGGTTGTTTTCAAATCAGTGTATACACTGTAATGGCCTTTGGGATTATGAGGGAGAATAATTTGAATTGAAATGGCAAGAAGTGGCAGAGAGAGAGAGAGAGAGAGAGAGAGAGAGAGAGAGAGAGAGAGAGAACAGAGAAGTTTTCAGGCAGGAAGGGGACAAGAAACTGGGGTTAAGTAAGAGTGGTAGGAAATATTCACCCTGACAAATTCATTTTAAATGGGCTGAAGAAATTGCTTTTTGTAATTTCCACAATGCTATTCTGTCACTTCTCTTGCTGCAGTGGATACCGGACTAAGCAAAAATAAAAGACCATTATTCATCGGATGAAATTCCAAAGGCTGCTGTAGCCCAGAAACCATGTGACACTGTCAGTGCTGGCAGCCATGAATGGCAGTCGGCCGTTAAATCACCTTCAACTCTGGGTGCAATTAGACCACAAAGTTAGTTTTTATTGTTTTTTTTTTCTCTCATTCTTCTGTTGCTGTCCAAAAGCATGGATAAAGCAGTTTTTACAACACCTTCCAAGTTTATCATGTTTAATTCTTTTTCTTCCATGCTAGATTGAATTTAAGGGTCACTGAAGTCAGCAGCCACTGACCTTTACCCTCTTAATGGTTCTCACCATTAATACTTGACCCTAAAAGCTATGTATACAATAAAACATATTTATAGGTGCAGAGGGAAGGACAGAGCAGAAACAATGTGGATTGAGTGATTATTTGTTTTGCCATGCTGTGAAGATATTAGGAATGTTCACACAGTCCCCTCTCTGGGGTGAAGCTGGCCTGGCTGTCTTTACTGTGTCTTAAGTGGAACATTAGGATAAAGTTGTGTTTGAGGGTAGCACTTAGAATGATACTCTCACATACCTTGGTCACCGTCACAGCTCTCTGGCCTGAGGTCTTTGGATATGAGAGAGAATATATATATATATATATATATATATATATATATATAGGATGTATGTGTTCTTCACAGAAGAAAAAAATAACAATTTTATTCTCAAGATTTAAGGCTGTAAAGGCTTTTATATGATTATTTGTGAAATGTCTGTCACACTTTCATTTAATCTCAGAAGAGTGTGGCATCTTCATGCCTGCAAACTCAGGCGGTCTGTTCCCAAAGGCTGCACGATTTTGTTCCATAGTACTTTCTGGGATTGGTTTTGTAGTTTGGACAAAACCTTGCTTTTATTTGCTTCCTTTGCTTTCTTTTCCTTCCTTTTTAATATACACAGTTTCTGAGATATTTTTTCTATTTTTCACTATCAATTAAAAGCTGTTTGCTTAAAAACAAAAGTGCCACAGAAAAATGATTCACTTCCTATGAACAATTTACAGGACATCCATGGTGCCCGTCAGTTCTTACAGTTACAGAAAATATTGCTTTCATACAGGTTGTGTGTATAGACCAAAGTGCATGTACCAGCATGAAATAACTCACTATTAAATACTGTTCAAACACACAAAGATTTTTGCAAAAGAGGAGAAAATTCATTATTAAATCACACTCAGAATCAAACTTTATAACTTTTGGGGAATGACTAGACAAAATCTTTTCTAAGGCCTAGGATAATTATTTTTGGCAATATTCAAAGTATCCGAAAGGAATGTATAGTGATTAAGGCAAAGAATTTCTCTGGGTCACAGACTGACAGAGAGTCCTGGGCTTATAAAATACTCTATTTCCTCTATTAATTGTGTCCATGTGGAATTGTAACCAAGTAGCTGAAACAAATAAAACTTAAGTAATATTGTTTCCTCTCAAAAATGTTTCGCTTAATTTGTGGAAGAAGTTTGAACTCATTAAGGAGGAGCAGTACCCCCTGTATCGTGGAGCCCCTTCACCACAACCTTCTGGAACATTCCAGCAGTGTCCACAGCATCTGCATGCTTCTTTGTGTGGAGGCTGTTTAGCTGCCCTCTCATTTGAGTGTGTAAGTTGAAAGGCAAGCAGAGCATCCAGATCTAGCCCCCTGCCTGTGGGCATGAGCTTACCACTTACCTGCTTCTCCCTTATTTATGTAGTCTGGGAAAACCTCCTCTCCCTATGCCTTGAAACTTAATCCAAGGAGTATTCCTAGAGTTTTGAGAAGGGGGTTTCTAACACAAGTATGGCTTGGTTTTATGAGAGAGGGTGTTTGTTTCCCCTGTATACAGAAGCAGGGAAATATGGACTGATTCAAGAAAAACCCCACAGCGTGCAGAAACTGCAAGAAAGGGTGTGTGCAAGTGGAGTTTCGGGCCCTTTCTCCTGTTGGTTTATCACATCTAGCTATTCTGCGGAGTACAGAACACACCAAGGTAACCAAGGAGGCTTGTAGGGCCAATCTCCTCAGACTCCCTGTGCACAGAGCAAAGCTATTTTCCAACTTTCCTACAGGCCTTACTCTTCTTCAGGGTAAAACTCAGGAATATCTGGTCATTGGTCTCAGTATGGGGAAGTCAACATGGTATCAGGAAATAAAATTGACTTCAGGTTATAATTAGCAAGTTATTTTCCACCATTATTGTCTGCACTGTAGAGCTCAAGAGACAAGATGAGCAATCATTCAAGACTGCTTGAAAAGCAAGCTAAGACGCTTGAGGTCTAGTTCCTGTGGATATGGCAGATTCTAGCTGGAGACTAAGAATGTATTTCTTAAATATCAACCTGCCTATTTTCTGCTCATCAAAATGTCAAGATACTGATGAGTTCATTTATCTTCTGCCTCCTGCATGTTCTGGATAAGACAGACCAAACCCTACCGTGCTTCTCTTATGCACTGACAGAGTGAGTGGTCACTCCTGACACCATGTGAAGACTTTGGCTTTCTATGAGCCAGCATTTTCCACTGGGCTAAGGCAAATTTTCATTTTGTCTGTTATTGGTAGAAGAGTAGAGGGGGGGGGGGGGAATAGCCCTGCGCCACAGGCACCTCAAGCTCAGGGGCGCATGGAAAATAAGAGGGGCTTTGACTCTTCAATGTGACTCTTTTCTAAGTCTCTCTCTTGAACATACATAGCTATGACATGTTGAAAAGATAGTGGTTGCATGTTTATTCATGGTGACAACACATAGTGAATGAATCATGTTTTAGGATATAATTTTTTTTCCTTGTGGTAGCAGTAAACTTAACTCCCTCGAGACCAGAGAGTATAACATGTGAGGCAACTCAATATATTTGGTAGTCTTTTCCATGTGGTCAAGGTATTTTTTTCAAAAGGAAAAAAGAATAAAATAATGAACCAAAGGGTTTACTTTTATTTTCTCATGTGGAATCTTCTGGAGAATAACCAAGGCTAAGCATGGTGGAACAGGGCTGCAATATTAGACCTTGGGAGATGGAAGTAGGAGGGTCAGAAACTCAAGGCCACCTTTGGCCATATTGTAAGTTCAAGGTTAGCCTGAGCTACAAAATTACCTCCATCTTATACCTCACAACCCTAACAAAAAAGACAACTGGAAAAGAATATTGATCATTATGTTTTTCTTCAAATATGAACAACTGGTTGGCAAGATGGCTGTTTATAAAGTCACTTACTATCAAGGCTGATGACCAGAGTTTGAAGGAGAGTACCACTCTCTCAAGTTCTTCTCTGACCTGCTCCCTAGCACTTGTCCCCCCTATATAACAAATAAATAAGTATAGTAAGAGCTTGAAATTTACACCACATAAAATTCACTGTGTTATATTTATAACACAGTGATGTTGCAGTATAAGACCATCTACGTGGCTATTATTCCAAAACACTGCTGAGCCTTTTCATCATTTCCAAATACAGCTCTGATAATCATGAAACAATAAGACCTCATCTCCCTTTCCCTTAGTCCCTGGAAATCATCATCCTAATCTCTGTCTATGGAATTAATTCTTTTCTCATCGAAGGTGAGTGGTTCACAGTGTTTCTTTTGTGTCTGGCTTACCTCACCATGTTTTCAAGGTTTGTTTGCATTATACTATATTTCAGATTTTTATTCTCTTGTAAAAGATGAATGATAAACTGTAGCTGGAGTTTGCTAGTTTGTGGGTTCTTCTTCCACACTTCACCACCTCTTATTTTTCATCCTTCCAACCTCCTAACAGTAGATATGGCCGGCGGGATAGTGTTAGACTACTTTCTGCTGATTATGGTCATCAAACTCCATGGGGGAAGTTTGATCCTCACTATCGGGATATCTAATTTCTTCTTGTTCTTCTTTGTGCATGACTACTTAACAAACTGCCACTAACAGCAACCAACAGCAACCAACAACTAACCAACAACCCACCAACAACTAACAGCCCTATTGGGCCTCTAGCATTTATATACCCTCTCAAAAGTCCCCAGACTTCCAGACATTACACAATCACAAAAAGTATCTGCATCTGGCAAAATCACACCCCTTCTATAGCACGAGGCAAATCATAGTCAGCTGTTATGAAGCAGCCCCATATCCCCACACTTGGGATTAAAACAAAGACATATCCCTATAATATCTCTGTATTAAAAAATAAACAAGGTTCCAAAATTCTTATTAAAATATACCATGAAAAGCCTTGTTTGTTTTTCTTTAACTGACTTATCTGTTTATAGAAATTTGGATTCTTTCCACCTTTGAATGATTGTGAATATATTGTGCTGCTATGAAAATAAATGAAAGTATTACACATCAGACAATTCAACATCCTTGTTTTCATTGTTTTGCATGTTTGCACAGGGATGGAATTTCTCTATTGAGTGGTCAGTTTATGTTTATCTCTTCCAAGAGTCATACAATGACATCACACAGTATATCTCTTCAGATTTCCATAAAAGTGCAAAAGGTTTTTCCATATCCTATAGCTACTTACTAGTTTGATTACTTCATACCATTAGTCTTAAGGGATATGATGGGAAAACTCACTGTAGTTTTAATTTGTATGTTTCAAAATCATAATACTGTTCATGCCAAGTATCCCAATTTTCTTGAAAGAAATATGTGTACATATATATATGTATATGCTCATAAATTGTAATGAATTGTATAAAGCTAAGGTAAAGTTTAATTTTTTTGCAACATTTTGCCCAGTTAAAAGGGCCAAGAATAAAATACATGAGCAACATAAAACACCTGACCCTTTCCTGGCTTTTTCAATCATTTCTAGAATGTTTCAGCATGAAAAAAATAGTAGTGTGCAGTAATGTGAGTATGGATGGATGCAACACTCAGTAATTAACTCTTGGCCTCCAAAGGCAGGATGCTTGGGTCGGAATGGTAGACTGCCACTTTCAGTTAAGTATAATTTTGGCTTGTTAACCTTTCCCACCCCTACCCTCCTCATCTGAAAATTGGGGTAACACGAATCAGACTGTTGCGAAGATGAAATGAAATAACCTAGGGAAGTCTTCTGTAAGTTCCCAGACTAAAGGACTGGTTTGGGTGAATATTCTTATTAGCACAACACAGCATCCCCTCTATGGAGCTATTTGTCTAGATTTGCAAATGGAAAGTGTAGCTTAGATTTTTATCAATGTATTTCTAGTTGTTCATCAAAATCCTTAGAGTTTAAAAAATGGAAAAGTAATTTCACTATTTTTAGTGATGTATTTTAAAACAAAGAAATTACAGTTTAGGGTTAAAATTATTTTTTATTTTTATTTTTTTTTTAGGAAATTAGAATGACCCATATCTACATATAAACACAAGGACATCATTTGATTCATTTGGTGATAACATTAAAAGACTAAATTCGCAGGCTGTAAAGAATTGGAAGTTTAGGTTAGAGGACTCATAAGTTTGGTGAGCAGGTGAAGTTCTGAGTGAATGTGTATTGTTTGACATAAGCCAGAAGGACAAGAAAGACCTTCTCCCCATGAGAAATTGGCAAAGCCTTCCTCTGTACAGACACACATGTTTACAAACAGTTGACCAGTGTGTACAAAAACTAGCAACCATTACTTCTCTTCCTAGGTGTTTACAACCCAATACTGCTTGCCTATAGAAATAGATATCCATAAAATAATATTGGGCAAAAGAAACAATCCCCAAGTGGGTTCTACAAGCCCCATGTTCCTATGGAGGCTAGGTAACTCCTCCCATCTGTGCTCTACATAATAAACATTCTGTGCTTCCAGTTTGTTGTGTGGTAGTGGTTGCCATTCCATCAGAGAGCACACAGCTAACCTGATCCCAGGTGTTCTGTACCTGTAGCTAGGTGTATCTCCTTTCTTCATCCTTTTGATGCCGCTAGTCAGGTTCCAAGGATAAAGCTGTGCTAGATGTGGCATCTGGAAATTTTTTCTGCCTTTTCCCCATTATGAACATGAATGTCTAGAGTTGAACATAGCATGTGACTCCATAGAGCACATTTGGGGATGGCTTCTTTAGTCCAATCTTCTTTTATATGTATCTGTTTCTATCCTGTAATCAGTGAGATAAATACTGGAGAGAAGTGGTGTGAGGGGATGCAAATTACTTTTTAATGAAAACAAACTATGTGTAGTCTTGGAGAAATAAATTGAAGTTAGCATTGTGCCTCTAAGCATATCCACTCCTTCTCTTGCCTTTTGTACACTAATTGCAAAAATGTATAAGAGATATGATGTATATGTGACCATAAGTAGATATGTAGTACACAATTATCCTGTTTTAAGCCATTGCTCTCTCCATTTCTTTTTTTTTTTTAAAAAAACATCCCTTGTCCCTCTTTTTTCTTAAGTTTTCCTCCTCCTCTTCCTCCTCCTCTTCCTCCTCCCCCTCTTCCTCCTCCTCCTCCTCTTCCTCCTCCTCCTCCTCCTCTTCCTCCTCCTCCTCCTCCTCCTCCTCCTCCTCCTCCTCCTCCTCCTCTTCTTCCTCTAGAGAGTCTTTTATGAACCACCCAGGCCAGGGCAGATTTTATTACCTTTAGTTAAAGGCAGTTGTCGGGAGTATGGAGCAAAGAGCAAGGGCCCTTATCTTTACACACTCTTTAACAACGTGTCTAAACACACCGCACACCCGCAGAAATGTCCCAGATGGAATTAACATGGCAGTCAAAGCTCCACAGATCATGCTGCCCTTATGGCATTTATTCATTTTTGCATGATGAATGGATGCAAGGAGTGATCATTAGGGAACATAATGGTCTCTGATGATGTATTTATGACATGGAAAGATGTCATGTGATGAAGTGTTTACAGCATGTAATGAGGTTGTGTAACAATCTCTTTACAGCCCGCAATTACACCGACTAATTCCTTATAAAAATACTCAACAATGTGCTGTTCGCGTGCATGTGTTTGATATGCAGCACTTTAGGAAGGAGCGCCTCTGTGCTGCAGAATCAAGCCTCTTGCATGACTCAGGACTCTGTTTCCTATCCAAGGCCTATAAAAGATTCTGGGTGCTTTGTTAGTAGATTCCAAGAATTCCCTCTTATTGGAGGCAACAGGGCAACTAATATAAGGCATATGTGTTGATTGTGTCATGAACTGGAGTACTTGAGGGTGGCTTTACACCTGTGGTAACCATCTTGATGTCTACTCCCTTTTATTGAAGCAAGGGAAGTAGTGCATCCTTCTGCAGTCTGACCTCTGGAGTGATGGATGTTTGTACCCGACTTCTCACTTCAGTCTTGTATATATCTCTTTTACTAATTAGTGAAGAATGTAGATTAAAGGCTACAAAACAATAAAATATGGACAGAAAATGTCTCCCTCATGGATACAGTATATTATATGTGACTTGGTGGAGATGGGGCAGGGACTAGGGTACAGGGTAAGTGTTTGCATTTACATGGCAACACCTGAAATGAGCCCTGAACCTTTTGACCAAATGTGAGCTCCTAGATGTAGTTAAGGAAAATCTGGACCCATCCTACAGATGAAGAGGACTATAAGGAGAAGTGAGGATGACGGATGGACAGAGACAGGAAAACAGGATGCATGAGTACTATCCACCTAATTCTCGCCACAAGATGTGGGCATAGCTGTCATGAGTTCTAATCTCAGGGAAATGAATGGGTGTTAAGACCAACAAAAATATTAGGCAATTCTGCTAAGAAGAAATGACAGAGTAGGTTCAAATATTTGGGTTTGTGAAAATGTAAATAATTACATTGTGGAGACTGATTTAAGAGTGGATGGACTATGTAAAATTAGTTGACATTTCATCATATTGAAAATGGTTGTTTCTTTCAGACTGAGAAATATGGGACCTTAGCATCACATGGGGCATGGTTAACCCTTTTCAATTATAGGAAGTAATAAAATCTTGACAGGAAGTGACTTTGACTAGGTAGCCCAAACCTATCTCTCATTTACACACTTTATAATTTCCAAACAGGCTACATAACTTACCTCAATCGAAATTTATGGTGGTGTAGGAACTGAAAAAAAAAGAGTGTGCTTCTCCCACAAAGGTAGAAAATAAAAAGTAAACAAAAAGTTATATGTTCACTCCAAAGTCATCAAGTGAATGAATAGAAATGTCATGGACCTTGCATTTCTGAAATGAATGCTGAGAAAAATCTCCAGCCCATAGAATTGAAGAAGGAGGAGACATTTAGTTCAAAAAACTTCACACAGGCAGATGGTAGCACACAAAGTGTGGTGGGCTCAGTTTGCTTGCTCTCAGACTAAAGCATTCAATACAGAGGAAAGACAATAGACCAGCTACCAAACTGGAGTGGTTCTAGAGAAGTTGGTGACACATGTCCCTTAGCAGAACTAATTTCACGTCACAGAAGCATCAACCCCACCCCTCCATCCACGGTTTTCAGTGTAATTGCTGCAAAAGAACTTACCTCAACAGAATCAGAGACACAACTGTTATTTTAGAGGGCAGTTATCCTTCTGTCCTGTGGCTGTGGCTGGTGTTCTCTGGTCCTGGACTTCGAAGGAAGAACTCTACAGCGAGAAGAGCATGTTTCAAACCCTGTTCAAATGATGATTTGAACAGATAAATTGGACTTGAAAGATAGCAAGGTTCTGGACAGTGAGACATTAGACAATTTAGTTGAAATGCTGTGGTCACTATTTCATCTGATTTCTGCTGTGAAGATTTTTTAAAGTCTTTTACTTTGATCAGTTCTAAATGTAAGCAAGAAAATCCACACAGAAAGGAATGTAACTTGATCACTGTTGTCCCCATGATTCAGTTACTGTATTATATTTTGTATGTCACATGCAACTCATTCTAAGTTACACATTTTTGTTTATTTTTATTTTTGAGGTTATAATATAATCACAAAATTTCTCCCTCCTCACTCACCTTCAAATTCGCTGTTATTGTATGCATTTATGTATATAGATATATTCCTAAATATAATCTATTAGGTCTATATAATGTTATGTGTTTCATAATTAATGAGGGGCCAATTTAAATAGCATCTCAGAAATAGTGGTGGAGTGTCTTAAGTAGAAACAGAAGGGATATAGAGGCCCCATAGTTAGGCTGAATTTTTGGTTGTATGGACACTGGAGAAAGAAACAGTTATCCAGCACTTGGTGAAATGAAACAAAGATTTGAAATTTTAGTTTCTTTCTTTTTGTTGACTAGCAAAAAATGAAATGAAATCTATTGTAATGACTGACTGACTACTTAAGCAGAAGAACTGGTGTGGTAGTGGAGGAGACACAAAGTTTGAAATGTATTTGTGGTTAGGGACACAACCGAAGGAATAGATTCTGACAAGTTCGCATCCCAGAAAATACTTTGCTTCCTGCAGATACTAGAGAAGTTTCTTCCTGATTTTCAATGAAATGTCAAATTTGAGTTCCATTTTTCCATTCAAATTTCAAGAAAAAATCATTGAAAATTTATCTTTTATTAATTATAAGGAATTTTCAAATTTTGACTTGGCATTGACTTTTAAAAAATTAATGTTTTATTACTTTAGAGTTTCATATAATATGTTTTGATAATTTTCAACTCCCTCCCCAACTTCTTTAAGATCTTCTCCCATATCCTACCTACCTAAATTCATGTTTTCTGTCCTTCTTCCTCTCTTTCTCCCTCACCCCTCCCTTCCCTTCCTCCTCCTCCTCCCCTTCCTCCCCCTCCCTCCTCTCTCTCTCTCTGCCAGTATAGTCTAGTTAGTATTGGCTCTCTTCTCCTGAGCATGGGTTACATGCTGCCATGTGGTAGATATGTCAGGTGTCACATCATTAAATAAAACTGATTTTTTTCCTTCCCATAAGAATCAAGTGCTAGTAGCTTTTGTACTAGGAGTGAGATTTTGTAGCCATCTCTCCTCTTCCATGTTGGGATGTTTCTGTTTTGACCCTCTACATTCTTATGCATGCTTTCATAATCATGGAGTCTGTATGCTCTGATGGATCTAGAATACACCATTTCCTTGCAGGTTTGAGCCAGATGGGGTCCTGACAGAGAAGGAGAGGCAAACATGGTCTCTAACTCCTAATGAGGACGCTATCTGCAGTTGATACTGGTGCAATTGATGTTGGAATTATAAAGTTTTATGAGCTGAACTCAAAGACAAATTGCATCTTTACAATGCTTTATCACATATAAAATGATTTTTGAATTATCTTACTTATACTAATTAGTACTGTAATCTCCTTCTTATAGATGAATAAATTGATCTTCAAAAGCTACAGAACTTCCTGAAAGATTCATAATTAATTAATGATAAACTTAAGAATGAATCTAGTTATTCATGAAGTTTTTAGTGTGTCTTTTTGCAAACCTACAGTAAAATATGCTCCAAATCTTATATTCTATCTCACTTGTTTTCATTTATTTTTTTATTACTATTAAAATTTTTATTTTAAAAATGCCTCTTTGTGAAACAGAATGCAGCAGCACTGCTTTGGGTAGAAGTTTGTACCACTAAAAAAGGTAGAGGAAAACCCAGATATTGAGGTAGATTAAATGTCTAACACTAGTATAAAGAAGGGATCTCTTCCTCTCCCATGGGCCTGACTTTTCAGCAGTATTTCCCAACCACAGGGCATGGCCTTTCAATGTGACCTGCTGAAGGTGAGGAATGATGAACGGGAGATGGGCCAGAGGGCAGCCAGATCACCGACCAGGCAGTCCCAGGACTAGAAGTGAAATGAAACCTTCTAAGTTCAAGGGTCTTCCCTTTTACAGGTCACCAGGCCCAGGGTAATTGCTGCAAAGAAAACAAGATCTCCATTAGCGCACAGATTACCTATTTTTAATGTAAAAACAAGTGAACTTGTAAAAACTTGTAAGTAAAAACAAGAAAGCAAAAACAAAACAGAAGGCCAGGATCCAGAGTTGTGAGTAGCAGCAAATTCTACAATTTGATTTGGTTTTTAGTTAAAATTTCCCATGGTAGACTTATTAATTACTTCTTTAAGAGTTTTCAGTTTCATACAACATATTTTGATGCAACTACCCCTCCTTACTTAACTTTCCCCAGATCCACCCTATTCCTATCCACCCAATTTGTGCCTCCTCCTCCTCCTTCTTCTTTTAGACCTTCAAGATTAATTTGTGCTGGTCAAATACTCTTGCACGTGTGGCCTACTAATGAATGTGCTCAGCTTACCAGGGTCTATAATCTCAGAGCAAACTGTCTGTCCCTCTCCCAGAAGCTAACAATTGGCAAGAGCTCCATGGCTAGGGGTGAGATTTTGGTAGCAGTTTCCCTTTCCATGCTGAGATTTGGTATGGCTTGGCCTTGCACAGGCTTTAGCATGCCATCACCATTCCTGTGAGTCCATCTTCTTTCCAGTTGCCCTGATGTGTCCAGAATGTTTCCCTGTAGTCATTGACTGCTTCTGGCTCTTACAATCATCCTGCCCCATCTTTGGCAATGATCCTGGAACCCTGGGAGATATCTATGTTCCCTTTAGTGCTGGGCATTGTGGAGTCACTTATTTTCTGTACTTTGGTGGTTGTTGTTCTCTGTGTTAATCATAATCTACAGCAAGTAGAAGCTTCTTAGATGAGAGTTAAGAGATGCATTGAAGTATGAGAACAATGGTAAGTCAGTAGGAGTCAGTTTAATACTATACCCATTTAGCAGTATAATAGGAGTAGGCTCACCTCAAGGCCATGTCCTGTCCAGCCCTAGGTTCTTGGCCTGATAATTGTGTGAGGTATTGATTTTATCTTGTGGATCAGGTCTTAAATCCAATCAGACAGTGGTTGCTTATCCCATGATGCTCATCCTACTACATGTGCCAGCTGACATGTCTTGCCAGGCCAGTTGTTATTGTAGCTGGCAGAGTTCACAGCTGGGGATGATTGGTGATTACTTTTCTCCTTTGTTATCATTACATAGTGATTGAAGGCACTATGTAAATAACATGTAAATAAATAAAAAAGAAAGCATGTATTTCTCTCTTACATAGTGCCTTTACTCCCTAATGATAACTAATTAGTAGGGATGAAGCTTCTAGGTCTGTACTGGTTTGATTTTTTTTTTCATGTTCTATGACTCAGGTATGCTTTATCTTCAGCAACTGGATTTGTTACTGTCAAACCCCTTCCAGAATCAAGAACAATGGCAATAAATATGGCAATAAATAGCCTGAAAGGTTTGGGTTCTGGGGAGGGATTAATAACACCAAAGACTTTTTGAAAGAGACACATGGAAAAAACTACTGTAGAAACATAGAAACTTTCATATATATGTGTGTGTGTTTCTGGAAAGTGGATACACACACAGACACACACAAAGACACACATCCACGCCCCGCACACAGACACACACACACACACATATTTGCCCCATATATATATATATTTGTAATGCAAAGTATAGCATTTTGCTAGATTTACCACTGTAAACAAATTCTCAGTCTTGTGAAAATTGTTGCTGTAGTCCATCCTGGACTTTTTTTTAGAATCAATAGTTATCTACAGTGTAAAACTCTAGCTATCAAATCCAGTCTCTCTTTTTAGAAGCAGTGCAAACATCAGGTCATACCCAAGGACACCCAGATTGCTAATACCATTAGCTTCATGATGCTATCGAGAATTCAGGTCCAACCTACGTATTGGCCATTCATAGTAGATAGCAGTGTCCAGCAAGTCTGCTTTCCATTTTGATGAAGGGTGTTTCAAAGTGAATACTATTTCCCAATTCCTCTTTCGAGGGAGCGGGGTCCATGGCTCTCCTGTCTCTTCTGTCCTCTAGCCTGCTAAGGAAAAAGGTGTTCCTGCTTTTCTTTCTTCTGTCACATCACATTCTTTGTAAATCATGTTTATCTTGGTGGGAAGGTAGCAGGCTTAGATAAGAATCTGCAGGACACCAAGTCCACTAGGAAGCCTGCACCTGGCTCTCCATACATATATTCTGAGAGGGTATTTATTTTTAAGAGCAGCAATGCTATAAACATATGTTCTATTTACAGATTTATGATTTGGTATGCTCCACTTTTTTATATTCAACAAGTGTTTATTTTTTGTTTTTGTTTTATTATGTTTATTTATTTATTACTTCAAGCGACATCTCCATCACAGCCCCCTCACTCCACCCTTCTCGGTCCCACCCTCTACCCCCTCTCCCACCCAGCTTACCCCTCCAGTGTGAGCTTCCCCCCATATCTCAGCCCACCTCAGTTTATCAGTCATATGAAGGCTAAGAGCTTCCTCTTGCACTGGAGGCCAGATTTCAAGCTATACTATGGAGCAATAGTAATAAAAACAGCATAGTACTGGTATAGAAACAGACCAGTTGATCAATGGAATCAAATTGAAGACCCAGAAATGAACCCACACACCTACGGTCACTTAATTTTTGACAAAGAAGCCAAAACTGTACAATGGAAAAAGGAAAGCATCTTCAACAAATGGTGCTGGTCTAACTGGATGTTGACATGTAAAAGAATGCAAATAGACCCATATTTATCACCTTGCACAAAACTTAAGTTCAAGTGAATCAAAGACCTTAACATAAAACCGGACACACTAAATCTAATAGAAAAGAAAGTGGGGAAAAGCCTCGATTTCAGCACAGGTGACAACTTCCTGAACAGAACACTAATAGCTCAGGTATGCTTCACTTTAAGGTAGCAAAACGTGGTAGGTTTTCTGAATGGCTAGTTTAAGAGCTTTAGTTGGATATATGGAAACTATTTGGAAAATGAAAAGTCACAATACATTATTCAGCAGTTTGAATGGCCAACAACTTTTATATTTGAAAGGACTCCAATATATCATTGGTAATAGAATTTGAGTCATGATTGAAGTTTGTGTGTAGAAAAATTATTCTTCCTTCAATCCTTTTTGCCTAATCCCTTTATTGTACCTTTGTGATTAAAATTGCAATGTATAAGCTCTTGTCCACTGACACAGACCTAATTTAAAAATCATCTTCAATGTAATTCACTGTTCATATAACTTTTACTATGCAGAGAACAAAAAATTACCAATATAGCAATAGGAAATATGTTATTCTTTTTTTTGCTATTATTCATGGAGTAAACGACATGGGTAATTTTTGCCTAGGTATAATCATGGTTTCATTATAATAAACCTAACACACTGATGGAGACTTTGCCAATATGATGCTTGGGTGTGCAGATGTCAACGTAGTTTCATTGTGTGCTCAGGCATCTGAAGAGAGGAAGGAGAAAGGTTTTCCCTTCAAGAGTTTTTCTTCTAGGAACTCAAGGATGTACTTTTGGATACAGGCCAGGGGGTGTGCTGTTGGTTATCTGATTCTCCTTGGATGTCCATGAACAGCCCGGCAAGGCCAGTGAGGTTGACAGGCAACAATTTCAGAGTCACTGGAGACTACAAATCATAGTCTGTGGTCACTACCTCAGCCCTCCCTCACTCCTCACACCCTGGACTTGTTAATACTCTCATTGATGCCTTAGTATAGTACATATGAAATATCTCAGTATACACAAATAAGAGACAGAATCTGAATATCAGAAATAGTTGAGAGAACGAATATGTAGCATATGTGTACCCTCGATACAAGAATGAATCTAATTCAATCAGCTGTAAATATCTCATGCAAATGTAATAGTCAAGACAAGGACAATTCTTCCTGATAGAGGTCCCAAAATAATTGCCATGTCACCCAAAGTGTCGTTTTTATTCCCAGCTCTTCTCATACCAGAACTTCTCAGAAATATAGTCCTTGTCCCTCCAGCAATGTCCCCAAGGTTGTATGCACTAAATTTGGGATACATTTCATCAGACCACCCTTACATTAGACCCACTGCTGTAGCTGATTACCTTCCCCCAAATTTTCTCTGAGAGACATAATTATGGATCCTGGACAAAAGTCACTTTTAAATTTTATGGATGTGGCTAATCTAGAGATGGATGTGAGAAATTGTTCATTCATGTAGATAATCTGTGAATCTTAGAGAAGGTTTTCACAAGTTTAACTTGTTAAAAGACCCTACATATTGAACAGAAATGTCTTTCTAATTTGAGCTACACTCTAATATTTCTTTTGTGTTTTGAGTTTACAATATAATATTTACTTTGTCCTGTTCCTTATTCCAAACTCTCACTTAAATTTCTCCTTGCTCTCTTTCATATTCATAGCCTCTTTTTTTCATTGTTGTTATACACATATATGTACATGTAAATATTCCTAAACACATAGATACAACCTGCTCAGTCTTTATAATGTTACTTGTATATATGTCCTCAGGGATGTCTAGTTGGTGTTGGATAGCCATTTGGTGTATTTTTCTATGGTGAAGACTACTTCTCCTACTCTTAGCATTCCTTAGTTTTTTGTAAATATTTGTGTAAGGCTGAAGTCTTGTCAGATTTCCCTATCTAGTTTAGTATGTGTATTGTTCTTGCTCACCTCATGTTTAGGTTGTCATGTTGCTGAGACTTCATGAGTATAGCTGCTGACATTCCAAGGAGACAGTCTCATAGCAAACTCCCCGATCCTCTGGTTCTTACAATCTTTTCACCTCCCTCCTTGGCAACACTCACTGAGACTTGAGACCAGAGTTGTTTTGTAGATGTACCATTTGGGACAGGGCTTCACAACTGGGCACTTGGTTAGTTGTGGTTTTCTGTAATGGTCTTGTTGTGAGAAGTTGTCTTGATGAATGGATAATAAAAATGTGATACAAATACCGTATGGAATACTATTCAGTTGTAAAGAAAAAGGAAACCATGAACTTTGCAACTAAATAGCTAGAACTAGAAAAGTTCATATTGAGGGAGGTAATTCAGACTCAGAAAGACAAATCACAAGTTCCCTCTCACCTGAGGCTTCTAGCTTCAAGTCATTAGATCTAAGTACATATCCTATAGTAACTGCAGAAAGCAGGAAAGTGAAAGGGGACCATCTCCAGGGAGGCTATGGGAGAACAATAGAGAGGGGGAGAGCGTGACACAAGTAATTAGATCACAGAAATGGGAAAACAGGTTGAGGGGGAGGGTCCAATTAGGAAGGAGGAAGGAGATAATACTGTAAGAGAGAGGAGGGGAAAATAACAATAAGGATGTCTGAAAAAGTCACAAAGAATCTCTACCAAAAACAGAGACTTATAATACACCTGAGTCTGTGTGTGTGTAACTTTAAATAATATACAGTGTTATATAACAAATACATAATAAGTATATATAGTGAAAATGTCTTATCTGGATGGATAATGGGGACTGAATTCATTGAAATATTGATGGAGAGAATGTCTTATTTTCTAACAGTTACGGACTGTAGTCTATATCAAAATGTGAGAAGAAAATTCACAACCTTGTGTATTCTTAATTCTCCACTAAGACCAGTGTTCCCAGTTTGCATAAGGATCCTCAAAGGAAATCCTTTATTAGTACAGTGTTTCTTCAGATACATGGGTGCTTTTTTTAATTTTTGGAAACACGGGGTTTTGAAGATGAGGTGGAATTTTGGAGATGGTGCTGAAGCTCAATGGTGTAAGTGATTGGGGCTATTCTTCTGATAAGAGTGTCAAGTTAGGGTTCTGAGGAGAAAGCCAGAGCTAAAGCTTCCCTCATAAAACTGAATATAAAATCTCTCCTACAAATCAACATCTTATTACTTGGGTGTGAAACCATAAGACGAATGCTTATTTGACTCACCACCAGGTTCATATGAGGTAATGTAATAGCAAGAGCGATTTGGGATTTTTCAACTCAAAATTCACCTAAAACAGTAACAGGGCATGCCCTTCTCCACTGGTAAATTTTACCTCACATAAGTAAAGGGCGATCTCTTATATTGACAGGTCTACGTTAGGGTATAAAGTGCCTGGGGTAATTAAATCATTTGTATTCTCATCCTGATCTCTTTAGAACTATTGTATGGCAGGGTTTATGGTCTGAGCACCAACACAGCATCCTGTTCATCAGTCTAGGGGTGGACTCAGAAGTTGTTTTAGTAAGAAATTAACAATGTAACATCATGGTCTTTTACTGTACTTCAGCTTATATCAATTACTATCTGTTCGCTGTTCTATTGGCTCTAATTTTAGACAGTATTTTTTTTCTATTCTAGAAACTCAATGTTTACTTTTAGGTGAACATTTTATATTACATTTTACATCCCTTTCTGCATATGCAACTTGATTCCTAAAATAATCTGCAAATACTCGTAATTTGACAAAATTATCTTTTCTGCACTTAGGTTTTTAATACTTAACACCTGTGAGGGCATTTGGAGACTGGAGAGGGACCTTATAGGTAAGATATTTTAAATTCCATATATCAAAGACACATAGGCACAAGCCTATAGAAAATATAAATATTCTTATTCTGGATGGCTGGCTGGGAGTTTTCATAACACGTGGAGGGAAAACTCAAACTAACAAAGACACAGAAACTCAAGCAGTGAGGACATTAAAACAACCGGTTTGAGCTTCACCATATAGAGTAACCTCTAGACAACTCAAGTGCAATACCAGGTTCGAAAGCAGAAGACATGTGATCATCTGTTCACTGTTTAAAATAATTTAAGCTACCTAATGAAGAACATGATTCAGAATGTTAGCATTTAGGCAAAGAACCCACAAAACTTCTATTCCTTGGCAAAACAAAACAAAACAAAAGTTATGTTAGCAAACAAGTCTATGCAGTCAGAGGCCTCAAATAGCCAGCTGTAATACTTTGTATTATATTTACCTTATTAGAAGAAAGATTCCCTTTTTGATTAGATGTGAAGGTAGTGTTATACAATAAATAAGAAGAGTTGACTCAAAGATAAATGTCAGTTTCTCTCCATCTCTCTTTTTATATTAGGAGATTATGTGCTTTTCTGGGTTTCTTCTAAAGATCATTTTAGCTTGCTTACTGTCTAAGGTATCTTGGAATGGGTGTATTTCATGGAGTTCTGGAGACATAATGGTGCCTGAGCCATGATGGGTAATGCTCAGGTTTAATTCCCCTTGGAGAGTTTGGATGCCCTGGTGATTATAATTGCTGCTCATGACTGAAGGGCTGAAAAGTCCCAGCGAACAATTCATTCATTGTCTCATTCACATCTGGGTTAATGTTTCTTTCTTGGAGAGCTCTGTACCACTCTGTGCTTCACTTCTTGCCACAAGATAGCAATGCCAATTTCCCCGTGTTTACTTGACAGTCTGGAGGCTCATGCATCAGTACTAGCCACAAATTAATGGAATTCTTTCCAGCTTGCGATGTTTGTGGGTAGTGAAACAATAAGCCAAAAGTGCTGAACTGTTTTTGGCTGCTTTTGTCTTAATTATGTGCCATTCTCAGAGATGATGTAAACACAATTACTAGTTGAAATGACCGTGACATTTAAGATCTTTCAAGGAAATAGACGAAACTGTTATGGATGGATCCATGGGACAAGAAAAAAGTTCATTGTTGTGTGAAGCCAGAGGGCATATCATATATAAGAGAGCATTAAGAAGGGAAAACACAAGGGCTCACATTAAACAAAATAGTACTGAGGTCAAGGTCTGAAGTCTGGAGTCCATTTTCCTTCTTGGGTTTACGATATGTCTGTGTTTTCAGCTCTACAGAGGTAAGGGAAGAGGATGAGGCCAGATGAGGTGCTATGACTGGCCACCAAGGTCTATCTTGAAATAGAAGTGGAGTCAAGTGCATTATTTACCTGTGTAATTTAAGCACAGAGCATCTGAAGAATCCTGCTATTTTGACTTGAGCACAAAAGAAACATAAAGTGCACATGAAACTGAGGTCATCAGAAGTTCACAGAGAGTAGCCTGCTTTGACTTCCTCGAAGACTCTTCGGATTGGTAACTTTCAACTCCTGTGCCTTAAATATCCTCATTGACCTACTCTATGTCTTGTAACTTACTGGAATTCCCAATGGATTTGTAGAGTTGAGTTGATCCTAAATTAATTTAGCTCTCAGTTAATTTCATTGAATCAGTCAAAACCCTTCTCACTCTGGGACAGTACAACTCAATTTGTGATTTTTCCCATAGAATAGAGGTCTACTGTTTGGATTTTCCTTTAGAACTGCCAATTAAAGTTGGCCTAAAACGACCTCCATATCTTGAGTTTATAGGTAGCATCCAGCAGCCTAATTTGGAACATAAATTGCAGCCAGTCTTAAGAATGTATTATTTTCATTAGCATATATTATCTGTGCAATTAATGCGTTTCATTTTGACATTTCCAAACACGTTTACAATTACTTTGATCATATTCACCCCCCATTATTCTTTCTTAACTGACTTTTCCTTTCCCCTTCTCCTTTTACATCCCCAATAGCTCCCTTTATGCTTTCATATTTTATTTATTTGCTTATTTTTTAATCCCAAATTCTACAGAAGAGAGAAAACTACGTGATATTTGTTTCTCTGAGAGAGGTTTGTTTCTTTTAACACAACGATGCCCAATTCCATCCATTTGCTTGTAACATAATTTTATTTTGTTGTTGTCGTTGTTGTTTTGAGGCAGTGGCTTTTTATGCAGCCCTGGCTGTCCTGAAACTTGTTGTGTAGACCGGAGTGTGAACAATATTCCACTTTCCTTTGCCATTCTTGCTAACATTTGTTGCTTTTAACGCTACAGAGGCATTGGAAGAGTATCAAGCTAAAGACGGGCTATGGCAGGCCACCACGGACTTTCTTGAAATAGAGGTGGCATGAGCTACCATGTCACCTGAATGACTGTGATAAAGGTGAGATCAAATTTCACTGTAGTTTTGATTTGTGCTTCCCCGATGGCAAAAGTTAATGAACATTTTCTCACATATTTATTGATCCTGTGTATTTTTTTTCCCTTTTAAGAATCACCCAGTCGGGGGGGGTCCAAGATGGCAGTGGCCTGCATGGATGTATTTTGATTTCGGGGTTAACAGTCACAAGGCGGCAAGTGTTGCAGGACGCTGTACGAAGGGCACGGCCCCTTCTAAATCTCACCCAGCTACCCAGGGACCATGGAAGATCCCTGGGCAGGATGCTCCTTCCCACTCTCGGACACACAAGGAAGCCGAGGGACCCGGGAATTGGGATCACTCATCCCCCAACAGGAGAGACTCCTGGTAAGTTCCAACCTAATACCCAGCGGGCAGATTCAGAACCCACGCAGAGATAATCCCCACCCTGCTGGGCACCCCCAGGTCTCACACAGACAATCCAACTATCTGGTGAAAGGTTACGACCCTTGGAAGTGAGCGCAGCTCTGCTGCAAAGTGCCTTCAGACTGCAGATCGCAGTCTATGATTAAACTGACCAGTTTCCAAGCTGCAGGAGCGGCAAGGCTATTGGAACTGAACTGCAGATTTACCCACTACAGGAACCAACCCCGGGCAAACTGCGAGATATGTGAAACTGTCGTATGTCGGACTTTTGTACTAGTATGGGCCCTTCCGGCGGGGAACCAGAGCTTACTTGTACACAGCTCTGCCACCTGGATTAGTTAGGTCTCCACCTGGGAGGCAGGGCTGAATGACTCACCTTATAGGGGTGGAGTAAGGCAACGCTACTCCTACACCAAAGTGCCCCCTTTGGACCCAAGTCCAGAAGACAGCAAAAAAAATTCCACATGGCCAGAGGCCACAGACAAAAAAAAAAAAAACAGAGCAAAATGTCTCCAACAAAAGAAAGCAACGCTATTCCATCCAGCCCGAACCACCTCACCACAACTGAAACACATGAAAACGATGACAATTCTACATTATGGAAAGTGATAGAGTACCTTCAAGAAGAACTTAAAACTATGAAGGAATTCAAAGGAGCCACAATTTTACAAGTCAAAACAATGAATAACACCATTAAAGAGCTCCAAGCCAAGGTGACCAAGCTTGAACAGGAAAAGGACAAAGCAATGAAAGATCTCCAGGCAAAAACAAGCAAACTGGAGAAGGAAATGTACAAAACGAACAATACCATTCAAGACATGAAAATAAAAATGGAAACAATAAAGAAAACACAGTCAGAGTTAAAAGAGGAAATGGAGAATCAAGAGAAGAGAACAGGAACTACGTATGTGAGTATGAAAAATAGGATGCAAGAGATGGAAGACAGGATCTCAGGCATGGAAGATTCGATGGAAGAAATTAGTACAACATCCAAAGAAAATGAGAAAGCTAAAAAATCTCTTACCCACAACATCCAAAAAATCAAGGACTCAATGAAAAGACGGAACCTAAGAATTATAGGCATAGAGGAAAGAGAAGACTCCCGACTCCATGGTCCAGGAAATATCTTCAACAAAATCATAGAAGAAAACTTCCCAAACCTAAAGAAAGAGATGCCAGTAAAAATCCAAGAGGCTTACAGAACACCAAACAGATTAGATCAGAAAAGAAACTCCTCTCACCACATAATAATAGAAACTCCAAATGTAGAGAACAAAGAAAGAATATTAAAAGCTGTAAGAGAAAAAAGGCCAAGTCACATACAATGGCAGACCCATCAGAATCACACCTGACTTCTCCTCAGAAACTTTAAAAGCTAGAAGGGCCTGGATGGATGTCCTACAAGCCCTGAGAGAACATAGGTGCCCAGCCAGACTACTACACCCAGCAAAACTCTCTATCAACATAGATGGAGAAAACAAGATATTCCATGACAAAATCAAATTCAAACAATATCTCCTCACAAACCCAGCCCTACAGAAGATCCTAGAAGGAAAATTCCAACCCAGAGAAGATAACTACACCCAAGAAAACAGAGGAAATAGAAACCTCCACAGCAACTAAACAAAAAGAAACACAAGACAGCCAGCTATACCAAAATAATGGGAAATAACAACCCCTGGTCACTAATATCCATCAACATCAATGGACTCAACTCGCCAATAAAAAGACACAGACTTACAGATTGGATCTGTAAACAAGACCCTTTTTGCTGTATACAAGAAACACACCTCACTATTGAAGATAAACACTATCTCAGAGTAAAGGGCTGGGAAAAGGTTTTCCAAGCAAATGGACCCAGGAAACAAGCTGGAGTAGCCACCCTAATATCAAACAAAATCAACTTCCAATTGAAGTTAATAAAAAAAGACAGAGAAGGGCATTACATACTCATTAAAGGAAATATCCACCAAGAGGACATCTCAATATTGAAAATTTATGCCCCAAATACAAAGGCACCTACATTTATAAAAGAAACGCTTCTAAAACTTAAATCGCACATCGATCCAAACACTTTAATACTGGGAGACTTCAACACCCCACTCACAACTATGGACAAATCATCAAGAGAGAAGCCAAACAGAGAAATAATGAGTCTAACAGAGATCATGAACCAAATGGACCTAACAGATATCTACAGAACGTTTCACCCAAACACAAAAGAATACACCTTCTTCTCAGCACCTCACGGAACCTTCTCCAAAATTGACCATATAGTTGGACACAAAGATAGCCTCAACAGATACAAGAAAATTGAAATAACCCCTTGTATCTTATCAGACCACCATGGAATAAAGCTGGACTTCAATAGCAAAGGAATCAACAGAAAGTCTACACTCACATGGAAATTGAACAACTCTTTATAAGAGGACCACTGGGTCAGGGAAGAAATAAAGAAGGAAATCAAAGACTTCTTAAAATCCAACTAAAATGAAGACACAACATACCCAAACCTATGGGACACAATGAAAGCTGTGCTATGAGGAAAGTTCATAGCACTAAGTGCCTTCAAAAAGAAAACTGTGACAGCTCATATTAGCAAATTAACAGCTAAACTGGGTGAATTGGGAAAAAAAGAAACAAACACTCCCAAGAGGAGCAGAAGGCAGGAGATCATCAAACTTAGGGCTGAAATCAACAAGGAAACAAAAAGAACTATACAAAGAATCAATGAAGCCAAGAGTTGGTTCTTCGAAAAAAATCAACAAAATAGACAGACCCTTAGCCAAATTAACTAAAAGACAGAGGGAAAAAACACAAATCAACAAAATCAGAAAAGAAAAGGGAGAAGTAACAACAGACACTGAGGAAATCCAGAGAATATTTGGATCCGACTTTAAAAATCTATACTCCACCAAATTTGAAAACTTAAGGGAAATGGACATTTTTTTTTGGTAGATTCCACCTACTGAAGCTAAATCAAGATCAGATAAACAGATTAAACAGCCCTATAACCCCTAAGGAAATAGAAACAGTCATTAAAAATCTCCCAAACAAACAAACAAACAAAAGCCCAGGGCCAGATGGCTTTAGCACGGAATTCTACCAGCCCTTCAAAGAGGCGCTAACACCAATACTTTTCAAACTCTTTCACAAAATAGAATCTGAAAGAACATTGCCAAACTCATTCTATGAGGCCACAGTCACCCTGATTCCTAAACCACACAAAGACCCAACAAAGTAAGAGTACTTCAGACCAATCTCCCTCATGAACATAGATGCAAAAATACTTGATAAAATACTAGCAAACTGAATTCAAGAACACATCAAAAATATCATACACCATGATCAAGTAGGCTTCATCCCAGGAATGCAGGGATGGTTCAACGAATGAAAGTCTATCAACGTCATTCACCATATAAACAAGATGAAGAAAAAAAACACATGATAATCTTGCTAGATGCAGAAAAAGCATTTGACAAAATCCAACACTCCTTCATGCTAAAAGTTCTGGAGAGAACGGGCATGCAAGGACTGTACCTAGAAATAATAAAGGCAATATACAGCAGGCCAGTGACCAACATCAAAATAAATGGAAAGAAACTTGAAGTATTTCCTCTAAACTCAGGGACAAGACAAGGATGTCCACTTTCACCATTTCTCTTCAATATAGTACTTGAAGTTCTTGCTAGAGCAATAAGACAACTAAAGGAGATCAAGGGGATAAACATCAGAAACTAATAAGTCACATTATCCCTATTTGCAGATGATATGATAGTATACATAAGCAACCCCAAAAATTCCACCAGAGAACTCTTACAGCTGATAAACACCTTCAGCAAAGTGGCTGGATACAAAATTAATTCAAAAAAATCAGAAGCCCTTCTTTATACAACAAACAAATGGGCTGAGAAAGAAATAAGGGAAACAACCCCCTTCACAATAGGCACAAACAACATAAAATACCTGGGGGTAACTCTAACCAAGCAAGTAAAGGACCTGTAAAACAAGAACTTCAAACCCTTGAAGAAAGAAATGGAAGAAGCCTTTAGAAGATGGAAAGATCTCCCATGCTAATGGATAGGTAGGATCAACATAATAAAAATGGCCATCCTACCAAAAGCAATATATAGATTCAATGAAATTCCTATCAAAATACCAACACAATTTTTTATAGACTTGGAAAGAGCTAGCCTCAATTTCATATGGATCAACAAAAAACCCAGAGTAGCTAAATCAATCCTGTACAATAAAAAAACATCTGGAGGTATCACCATCCCAGATTTCAAGCTGTACTACAGAGCAATAGTAGTAAGAACAGCATGGTATTGGTATAGAAACAGACCAGTAGATCAATGTAATCGAATTGAAGATCCAGAAATAGACCCACACACTTATGGCCACCTAATTTTTGACAAAGAAGCCAAAACGGCACAATGGAAGAAGGACAGCATCTTCAACAAATGGTGCTGGTCCAACTGGATGTCCACTTGTAAAAGAATGAAATTAGACCCATACTTATCACCTTGTACAAAACTTAAGTCCAAGTGGATCAAAGACCTTAATTTAACATAAGGCTAGTCACACTAAATCTACTAGAAGAAAAAGTGGGAGAAACCCTCAAACTAATTGGCACAGGCAACAACTTCCTGAGCAGAACACCAACAGTTCAGGACTTGAGATCAACAATCAATAAATGGGACCTCATGAAACTGAAAAGCTTCTATAAGGCAAAAGACACTGTCATTTGAACAAAATGGCAGCCTACAGACTGGGAGAAAATCTTCACCAACCCCACATCTGACAGAGGGCTAATATCCAAAATCTACAAAGAACTCAAGAAATTAAATGCCAAGAAACCAAATAATCCAATCAAAAAATGGGGGACAGAGCTAAATAGAGAATTCACAAAGGAGGAATCCCTAATGGCTGAGAGACATTTGAAAAAATGCTCAACATTCTTAATCATCAGAGAAATGCAACTCAAGACGACTCTGAGATTCCATCTCACACCTGTCAGAATGCCTAAGATCAAAAACTCAAATGACAGCACATGCTGGCGAGGGTGTGGAGAAAGGGGTGCCCTACTCCATTGCTGGTGGGAGTGCAGGCTTGTGCAACCACTATGGAGGTCAGTCTGGCGATATCTTAGAAAACTTGGAATAGCGTTGCCTCAGGACCCAGCCATACCACTTCTGGGTATACACCCAAATGCCTCTTCACGGAATCATAAGGAAGTTTCCTCATCTATGTTTATAGCAGCCTTATTTGTAATAGCTAGAAACTGGAAACAACCCAGATGTCCCTCAACCGAAGAATGGGTTAAAAACTGTGGTACATCTACACAATGGAATACTATTCAGCTATCAGGAACAATGAAATTATGCAATTTGCAGCCAAATGGATGGAACTAGAAAAGCTCATCCTGAGTGAGCTAACCCAGACTCAGAATGACGCATATGGCATCTATTCACTTATAGTAGGATTTTTAGCCATATAGTAGCTATATAGCTATATAGTAGAAGGTATCGATACTATATATAGTAGAAGGTATCAATACTACAACTAACACACCAAAGAGAACTTGGACATAGACTTTTTAATTTTTATTATTTATTTATTTTATATATATATTTTTTCTATTTTTTGGTCTTTTTTATCTATTGTCTGCTTATTGGTTTGTTTGTTTAGTAGTTTTCTCTCCCAGGCAACGAGACACTTTTCACTGATGGTACTGCTTCGTAGATCCCCAATGAATGAAGAGGCTCTTGGCCCTCATACTACCTCTCAACTGAGATGAGGGACTGTTATATAAGGACACCCCACCCCAGAGAAATGGGGTGGGAGGGTTAGGATGTAAAGAAAAAAAATGAAATGTGATGTTTTGGCCTTTTACTACTAACTGTCATAAACTGTTTAGGATAATTAAGAAATGCAAACTAATGGTTATGCAAGCCAGTCATTCTTTTAGGTACTATGACAGCCTATTATAGTTACTTGCTAAGCTAATCAGAAATAAAGCTGCTAAGAGACAAGCAACATCTGCTTACCCTAATATAAGAGATAGACAGGGCATCTTCAAAAACCTCAAGCAGTCTGCAGAATATGGCATTCAAAGATGTTTTCGTAACTTTAGATTTTTTTATATCAAGACATATCAACTCCTGACAGCACCCCCTATTCTCCTCCAAGTAGAAGATGAGCATCGAAGAATCTCCAGTGGGAGATGATTGAATTAGTTGCAATCCTATCTCTTGGTAGGAAAAGCCCCTTGCTCCAACTGTAGACAGAATGCTGTCCAAAAAGGACAAAACCTGGAAGCAGGTAAGTCGACAGCCTAGCTCTGCCAAGACAGGGTAGGTAAGTCCTTCATAACCCCTGCTCTACAATCAATGTCTGTCAGAGAAACGGGGCCAAATGACTGAAGATCGATGCTGTAATGTATGGAGAGAAAATGGGAACTGTCCAGGCAGCCACTGGTATGTCATTTCTTAGTTTGGGAAGTTGCAGGCCCTGTACTTCCTATAAAATCAGATATATTTATCCCTCTCAGGTCTCTGAGGTGGTTGAAGAACAGATAGCTAGAGTCTCATAATTTAATTTTGAGTTGTTTAGGAGTCAAGAGAGTTTTATAGATCTAAGAAGATACTTTTAAAGTTGTGTTGCAAGTTAGTATGAATGTTGAGTCAGATATAGAACTTTAAACTCATGGAGATGGTTAGATAGTAGAATGTTAAAGTCAAGTGCCAAATACATATGGACTGGTCATTGGGAATGTACGTTAAGCCATATAACCCTCATAACTGTGGCCTAATTACCTCTGTTGTTTTGTATTGTATTTATTATTATAAGAGAAAGAGCCATTTGTTGGACTGAAAGGGGAAACTGTAGGGGGAAATAAGATATACCTTAAACTTAAAAGAAAAAAAAAGGGAAGAGGATGGAGGGTAGAGGGTGGAAGGGTGGTACTGGAGGGGGAATAGGGAGGGGACTGCGATTGAGATGTTTCTTGAAGAAATAAATAATAAAGGAAAAAAAATAAATGTACATTAAAAAAAAGAATCACCCAGTCATTTGGATATTTGTTGATTGACTTATTTCCTGTTTATGTGTGAAATTCTTGAATTCCTTATGTATTTTGGTCATTAATCCACTGTCAAATGACTACCTGGAGGTGATTTTCTCTTGTTCTGCAGCCTTTCATTTTACTGGGCAGGATGTTTCTCTTGCTGTGAAGAAAACTTCTAATTTGTTTCCCATCCCATTTATCATTCCATCAGCTAACGGAATCATATTCAGAGATAAATTATCTATTATTACATCTTGAAATATCCCCTATGTTTTTCTGTGGTAGCTTTAAAGTTTCAAGTTTTCTATTAAGATATTTGTTCCCCATTTCTTTCTTTCTCTCTCTCTCTCTCTTTTTTTGTACAATATGAGAGATAAGGATATAGTTTCAGTCTTCTACAAGTGGATTTTTAGTTTTCCAGAACCACTTCTCCAAGCAATTACTTATTGTCTAGTATATCTTCTTGCCTTTTTTTCTTAAGGATAAGATGACTGTGTCTTCATGAACTTCTTTCTGGATCTTCTGGTCTGTCGGTTTACATGTCCACCTTTGTACCACTATCATGCTGTTTTTGTTACTCTGAAGTACTGTTTGAAATAAGTAAGGTATGTGATATGCCTAGTGTTGAGCAGGATGGCCTTAGCTGTTGGGGCTCTTTTGAGTTTCCACAAGAACATAAAATAACTAAGAGCAGAGTATCTGAGCTTCATTCAGTCACCAGCTACTCAACTGATCAGACCTTGCCCATATAAGGTAAATGCTTATTACAATAAATTATAATTTATTGCCCATATAAGGTAAATGCTTATTACAATAAATTATAATTTATTGCCCATATAAGGTAAATGCTTTCCTCTACGTAATCCAATTGACTTTGTATTTCACTTCTTTTATTTATTCCTCGATAAGTCGTGTTGACCCACTTGCTTGTTGAACCCACAGTGTTACAGAATGTTGCTTGACAGGTGGATTATTATTATTTGCTCCAAATAAATTCTTCTAAAAGTATTTTCTTAAATGTTTTTGCTTTTAATATGTGTGAGAAATATTGAGGCCAAAGACCACTGCCAGGAATTGAATTTAATCACTTTAAAGTAAGGCCATGTGTGAGTATCCATTATCTTTTCATATGATTTTCATATTTGGCAGAGACTAAAGCTTACTACCAAAAAGAACCCAAAGAAACTGAAATGCCAGTCAATTTTTAAAAGGGATTTGATCTTATTTTTGTATTATTTTATTTTGTTCATTTTACACTCTTTCTAAAAAAATTACCTTTCTTTTTAAGATTGTTCATACAAGAAATAGGTGTAAATGTGCCAACAAAATTATTTATCTGCAGAGTTTTAATTTTAAAATGTAATTCTATTGTTTCAACTGAAATATATATGTATAGAACAACAAGAAGAATTCTATACATTATATATGTCTATAAATTGGGATAAAGCACTGAACAATAATATTGCCAAGTGTTCACTGTAGTTCTTTTATTGTAGAAAATAATTATGTTTTAAAATTATTTTTATGTGACTAATTTTCAAAAGAGGAGATAAGCTACATATGTAATATATTGAGGTAAAATAATTTCAAAGTACAGAATACACATTTAATTGTTGCAAATGTACATAACCAGCAATCCCGAGCTTGCCCCTAGGCTCATGTTCCTTCCTTTCCTGACATTGGTTGAGGAGGGAAACAGAATACAGTCCTCTGACTTCATGAAAAGCTGCACATCTGGAAAGCTCAGATGCATTATTTACTAGCAGGAGAAAGTGATAACCATGTAATAGTTCAAGGCAAAGAAAGAAGAGAAAATGCAAGGCACGGTGGAGATGATAGCTGTTGGAATCATGAAATTCAATGATTTGGGGTGATCTGGCTCTCTCTAAAATAAGTCCCAGACAAAAATTCTCCTCTCCAGCCTGTTTGATGAAATCATATGGTTATAAATCAAGTCCAGAAATGAAAATTTGTAAATGGACCACATCCTTCCGATGGTTTTGAAAAACTCTGCCCTGCTTTCTGGGAAAGACATATCTCGAGTATGAGTGGTCTGTCATTTTGGACACTACAACATGACTCATATAACCTGTCTTCTTTAGTAGCTATCCAAGGTTTTTAATGCTCAGTCAAAAATGCAATTGGTATCACCAGAGTGCAGAGATTTAATTTATATGCATTTCCTTAGTAGCACAAGTCTAAGTTCCTGCTCCCCCCACTTAACAGAATATGTTATCCTTTTCTTTGAGTATGCTTTCTCAATGAAAAAAAAATATAGTGATTACTAAAGTCAATTGTAAGAATTTTGTAAATGATTTGGATTCTTCCATGATCCTTCATTCCCATGACATTTTCTTCAGTAACAATGGGAATGTGGTTGGTCCTCTATTCTGCAGGATATTTGTAACTGTTTATTTTCTATCAAATATTCTGTTCTCTGTGAAGCACGTGGAGTTCTTTCTTCACACTATAATACTCTTGCACATCCTCCAGGGTGTATGTCTAGTAGAATATCCTCTCCAGAGTTGCCTTTTGGTTTACCCACCACTGGTAAAGGAAGTGTCTCTTACTGAAATATAACAACCTGCTATAAAACAAATTACATTATATTAATTTGCTTTTGTGTTACATGGAAGCCATAGTTTTATATGTACATATATTTGTGTGTATGTAGGTGCATATGTGTGTATATATGACTGTGAGTGCACCTGTGTGTATCATGTGGTAACTGGAGACCAACTTTAGATGTTTTTCATCAGGATCTGTCTACCATTTTCATTTATTTTTGAAATGTATTCTCTTGATGGGACCCGGGGCTCACCTCTTAGGCTAGACCAGCTGGCCAGAAATCTCTGGGGACCCTCCTGTCTCAGCTTTCCCAGCACTGGGATGACAAGCATGTACCACAACACCCAACAGTTTTACTTGGGTCCTTGTGCATGCATGACAAGCCCTTTACTGATTGATCCATTCACCAATTTCATGTCCTAAGTTGTATTTTTAACTTAATTCATTTTTATGCAAGTAACCCTTTATTATTAGAAATAAAACAGAAACCAAACAAAAGAAGAAAAAATATCACCTATAATCTCAACTACCACAGCAAGGTACAGTTGGTATTTTGAGTATGTAGCTTTAGATTATAAACTGTGGACCATCGGTATTCGAGAAAAATTACAACTTGTGATAGGGGATGTAGCTCAGTGGTACAGTGCTTATCCAGCAGACACAAGGTCCTGGGTTCCTGCCATGATGGGGAAATTTGCATCCATGCTGAATATATGCAGATTTCTTTTCTTGCCATTATTTTCTAAACAATATGGTATGACAACCATTTACACGGCATTTAAACTATATCAGGCTTTACAGGTAATCTACAGATGGTTTAAAGTATATGTGAGGGTGTATATGTAAAAGGCAAGCACCTGCAGATCTCGGATCTGGGAGTGGCTGGGAGGGGAGTGTGTGGGAGAGATCCAATCCCTCACTGATGCTTTAATGCTGGGAATATCTTGTTTCTGAAGTCCATCCAGTTCTGTTAAATTTCATCTGTGTTTAGGTATTTGCTCTTTTAAACAGTGTTTGATTGATAGCTCTGCATGTCCACCTGGGCATACTTATTCAATTATCTCCTTTAGCAAAGTGTTTCAAATGAAAGTTGTTGGACCAAATGATAGATAGCACTTTTTCAAAAAAACCTCCATGATTTATAATCCAAACTGGCATCCTGAAAAGTTGTTTCAATTACTTGTGTGAGGTTTCCCATATGTCACAGAAGTGTTGTTTATGCTTCTGTATTACTTTAAAGACAAAGACTACTTTTCTACTCATTTTACATTTTCAGGTCTTCTATCTCCACCCAAGGTTTATCAGGAGTGAGCCGGCTGAAAGGAAGGATGGGTGCAAGGAGACATGGCAGATTTACTTTCACCATCAAGACGATAAACCAGCTGTTGGCTTTTCAAGTCAGGCATTACTTAGAGACCAGATTGCATTGCTGGTTGCCTTCATCCAGAGCTTCTGCTGTGTCCTTACCTAGTCTTATTGAGAACATACAATACTTCTCTCCTCCTCAGTTTGTGACTGGGCCCTAGCTTTGCCCAATGTCCTGTAGGTGGAAATGACACCATGCTCTTCCTAGACTATGCTCAGGGATTTATGTCTGCAGTCTTTTCAGGAAGAACATTGCCCCAAAGTCACAGCTGTTTCCCAGGCTGAGCTGCAGAACCAAACCTGGGGAAACATGAGCTAGCTGTTGGTATAGTCTCAGTCAGTTCTGCTAACTTGTTCAGAAACCCTAAATATCAGAAGCAATCTATGCCAGCCTGGATTATCCAAGCTCCTGGTCTTGCAATGGCATGTGAGTTAACAAAAAGTTTTTCTTGAAGTTACTGAACTTAGGGATAGCTTTATTGTGAAGTTTTACTGTAGTTTTATTGATAAATTGCTCCATGGTGTGGACTGGACATTGGGAATGTATGCTATGCCATATAACTCTCATAATTGTGGCCTATTTATTTCTGTTGTTTTGTATTGTATTTATTGTTATAAGAGAAAGAACCATTTGTTGGACTGAAAGGGGGAGCTGTTGGGGGTAAAAGATATACCTTAAACTTAAAAGAAAGGGAAGAGGATGGGAGAGTGGGACTGGAGGGGGAGGGGTAGGGAGGGGATTGTATTGAGATGTAACTTGAAGAAATAAAAAATAAATTATAAAAAAAATTGCTCCATGGTGTTACTCAAATTGGCTTCTGTTTTAGGTACTCAAATATGAAAATGAACCAGAATTCAGAATCTTGTCTTCTTTGGATAGTGTTTTGGACTTGCAACTTCATGACAGCATTTGGGTATTAGGAGTTCATGATCTGTTCAGATGTGTCTTTCTTTAGTGTTTATATGACAACCAATATGTGACATCATCTGTCTAAGTTTTACTTTCTTCTCCTTAAAGTAAAACCATTAAGAACCATGTCTCTTCATTCCAGAATATCCTCTAGGTAACTAGGCACTAGGTAAAGTGTTCAAAGTTCAATTACAATTTGCATAATGAGTTATTTTCTCACAGCATTTGTCTTTTGTTAAACTGTTCCCAGGACCTTTACTTGACTCAGGCCTAGAATATACACCTTTTGAAATATTGTTTGAATATTCAATATCCAATTGACCTGGCTTTATGGAAAGCTCCTATTTAAATATTGGAAGACAAAAAGCCAATGTGGTTCTTGCTTTGATACTGCTGAGGAATATGCACTGCTAGTTTAATCAGTCCTTTTATGTGTTAAATGTTTAAGGTTTTCAAACTCAAATGGGTTGAGACATCTGCAAAAATTTTTACATCTCATTTTCCATACAATTCTGTAGTTGAAAAATAATTAAAAAATGGTAAAGTAATTTGGATGTCTCCTAAAACCAGATGGTCTTAGAATGCCAAAATGTGGCTTACAAGGAATAAGATATAATCAAATATCTAGAAGATGTAATTTTCAGATAAATTGACATTTGAAAGGAAAAAACAAACAAACAAACAAACAACAAAACATAGTCTAAACATAGTAAAATGTACTTGGGGTTCAGGATTTTATATTCTACAATTCCTTTGGAGTGTTCCTAGGACATGAGCTCAGAACTCTGCCAATGGTGCAGTGAGAATTGAACCCAGAGACTTCTAGTATGTAACAGGTACAGAGTTAGCCAGGGCAGGTTAAGGAGTGGTATCATGTTAGATGGCAATGGGAGACCTCCTGAGGGTCTTCAGGCAGAAGTATGGCCAAGACTATTTTGTCAACAAAGTGGATCGACTGAAGAAATCAGTCCAGAGTAAGAGACTTGGTGTATGCTTTTGTAATTAGCTGTATAGCATGTGCTCTGATGAACCAATTGATTCAAATGAATCTTTTCACAAGGAAGTAGGGTCCTCCCTGACTTCCCAAGAACTTACCATGACAAAGGACTCTGTAAGAAAGAGACCATCAGCTGTTGCAGGAACATGTGCCACCTTGAAAGAGCAGTGCTGCAAGGTGCTAGGTGGATGTCATCATCTTAGTGAGGTCCAGAGGGGAGTCCCCAAATTGCCAAAAGCAACACATACCACACAATGGAGACAATCTTATCCCTGCTCCCTATACTATTTCAAGAGTTTGGGAGTGTACTCTATATCACAACTGAACCAAAAGCACCTCAGAGGTGATAGATGAGGAGCCCAGAGGAGTTGGAGTTGCCTCAATCATAACTGAGCTAAAAACAAAGCCAAAAATAAAACAATCAAAAAAACATGTCTAGAATACAATCGGTGGAAAACTTTCTGCCCTTAGGCCTTAGGTTAGACTTCAGCTTGATTAGGTTGCATAGGGCTCAGCACTGAACTACCATAGATGAATTCTAGTGTTTGACTGTGGCAGTGAAGGTCATGTGACCACTCTGAGTGCCATGGCTTCCTCTTGACCTGAGATGAGAGGAGGGCTTGGACAAGCAGAGTGTAGTCTTCAGGGTCCTAGACTGGGAGAGACAAGCCTTAGAGCACTGTAATTTGCTGCTATACCTATTGCTTGGTAAGTATGTGTGGCAGGAGAGTTGTTTCATATCCTGACTGCTCCTAGAGTGGTGTTACTCTATGACTGCCAGGTTCAAGAGAGATGTTTTTCTCTGATCAAGAAGTACTCATGTTCAAGGAATAATAATTTCTGTTGTTCAGTATCATAATTTGAAAATATTATTCTTCCTCTGTTCTTTACATTGTTGTATTTATTTTGAATCTTTCATATTTCCTCTGCTAAGTTTCAATTCAGAGCTGTAATAGTAGACTACATTTTCCAAAAGCCCCATCCAAATTCTGGTTTGTGTAGTCAATTGAATGGTTTTGAATCCAATGATTTTTATCCAACTATGAAGTTCATGGTATAATATTACTCTCAAAAATTATTCTTTGGAATTGAATAATCAGACTTGTAAACGTTCTTTAAAGTGAGTGCAAGTTTAAATGAAAATACATAACAATTCTCTCTTCTAGTATCTATCCAGATTCAATGAGAGTTTCCCTAGTAATGCTACAATTTCAATGACTTTAAACTATTAGACATTTTTGCAATTAAAATTGGTTTAATCAAAATGTAATGTTACAAAGTAGAATATATGATATGTATTTATTATATATATTTAATTGATATGTGCTAAATAATAAAAATTTCTTGGAATTTTAAGCATAATATGATATGACGCTAAATAGTAAGTTAAATTAAGACTAACTAATAACCTTTTAATTCTTTCTGTTTTTTCTGTAAAAAAAATTTTAAACATACTGTAGTATCTCATGCCTCAGTTTGCACATTCAGAGAATAAAGTGGCTTCATAGTGGTATTCTGATAGCTAATTAGATATTTATGAACCAATTAAAGCAAATGTCAGAAATATTTAATAACATGAAATATAACTTAATTGCTTTTTATTTTATTATTAACACTGTGGAACTCTTAATTTGCTTGCTGCAGTTTCTAAAGTATTAGATAAAATATATAATTGTGATAGATGGAAACAAAGATTATCATTAGGATTACCCCAGAAAATTATACTCAGGCCCATCGAGGCATGTTTGGTTTTCTAGAATTCATTAACAGTCCTTTTGCGACTTTCATTATAGCAGTTTGAAATACCAATGTGAAGTATATTCATGGGAACCAATTGAATACTTAACTGAGCAATTGTAGACTTGCCAGTAATCTCTCTGGCCACCCACTTCCTATGAATAATGTTTTTCTATTAGTGTGTTGTCAATTCTCCTAGTTTGAGTTTTATATTGCAAATATTTATTCTCTATGCAAAACAATTCATATGATTTAAAAAGCGGATACATACAGGAACTTTGAAGAGGATCCAGCAAATGAAAGTTCATGATATTGATATGAAAGGATATAATGAACAAAGTAGCATGCCAATATGAAGCATTCTGGGTCATAGATGAAATTCTCATACGAAAATCAGGACATTAAAGATTTGAGATAGTGGTCAGAAAAGCTGTTCCCTCAGTAGAAAGAAGATAAAAAGTAAACAGTATAGCTTGAAAGAACAGAAAATTTGGGGGGCCATCATAATAGAAGAAGATTTTATTTCTAAATGATAGCATAGGTAAAATATTTCTTGTATTCTTCCACAATATTCTTAAAAGAAAAAACAAAGACTGAGAAAGTTGTTTTAAATAAACATCTAGAATACTTGTTAAAGAATATTTATCCTCCCTCCAATGGGCAAAGACACACTTTGTTGGTGGTGTTGTTCTTGTATAAGTCAGGTACAGAGCAGATGCCAGTCCTTTGCTTATCCTAGCTTGAGCCCCGTGTTCATGACTAAACCTGTGTTATGCCTAGGACACATAAAAATCAAATGAAATCCAGCCAGCACAGTGCAGGGGGAGGAAGACAGATAGAGACCCGAGGGAAGCCATGCCACCCACAGACCTGCCTTCCAGCACACAGGCAGAGCACCGGCAGGCCATAGGCATCCATTTGCCACCATGCCATGTAGCACAGATGGAGGATGTCACCCAGGGTCCTGCCAGCAGCATGGCCAGCCTGCAGTGGGAACTATCACAATATGTGAATATGTGGTGGTCAGATGGGAGAGAAAGAGAAGTGAAGCAGCTTGAGTAGTGTGAAAAGAGATGGAACTGGAGACTTGAGGGAGGACAGAAGTAGCCTGTTGTGAGTAACCAGCCCTGCTACCTGGGCCATGGTGAGGTACCAGACAGAGCTGCAGTTGAGGGCCATGTCTGTATCCCTAGCTATGCAGTGGCAGGGTGGGTGTATATGGCTGTGGCTCACATTACCACTAGAGAACATGGGAATGTCCCTACTCGGGACAGTCACAGGGGACCACATGGATGTCCAGGGATTGTGCATAACCAGCCCTGCCCTTCACTGACTGTGGATCTCTGGAGAGCTGGCCCCATCTCTCACAAGTTGCAGGAGAGCAGGTCCTGTGCCTCAGTCATGCAGCACAATGGAGCTGGGTCTGGTGGTGGGGTGTGGGTGAACAAGCCCTCATGTGGGAGAGTTGACGCACCACTTGTCTGACATGATGTGGCATGAGTGCAGAGGTGATGCTACCCCATCCCCCCACCCTACACCTCGCCATCTCTGGCAGTGGGGAAAGCTGCCAAGGTCATGAGCTCAAGAGAGTTAGCCTTGCCCCTCATCAGCTGTAGCACACAGGAGATCAGGCCATGCACCTTGCCTGGATGGCACAGCAGTGCTAGTCCTAGTGGCAGGAGTACAGGTGAGCCTTGAAGGCAAGAATGGGAGAGCTGGCCCTGCCACTTGTCTGGCAGAGGTGCCCTACCCTACCCTACTACCTGCAGTAGCTGGGAGAGCTGGCCCTCCCACCTCACCAGTTGTAGTACTTAGGAGAGTGAGCCCTGAACCACACCTGGACAACGCAGTGGTGCTGGCCTTGATGATGAAGGCACAGGTGAACTAGCTTCAAGGATACAAGAGCAGGAGAGCTGAGCTGGCTCATCCCCTCACAGACTGCAGCACTTGGGAGAGTGGGCCCTGTATCTTGACTGGGCAGCACAATGGCGCTGGCTCTGGAGGCATAGGCGCTGGGGAGCCAACCTGAGGGCATGAGAGCCGCAGAGTTGACTCTGCCACCTGCCTATAGTGGCTTGGGTGGCCTAGACAGAGCAATGCTGGAGAGCTCTCCCTAGTGCTGTGAAAAACGGAGAGCTGGCGGGCTTACCAGCTCAACTATCCTCGAGGCCCACCCAGATCCACAACTCTGAAATGGCCCACTTCCAAATCTATATCATCCGTGATTAATTGGGCCCACCCCAAAATCTATATAATCTGAAAATGGTTAAGACACATGAAAGGATCAGTCCTGCTGTCCCAAAGCTTCAGGATTTTCATGACACAAGGCAACAACAGGATAACCAGGAGGAGTCCCGATGAGGATCCAATATTGATGGTGTCACAGAAACCAGAAACCTTGAGCCAGACCAAGACTCATTGCAATGAACATTTGCAAGTGAAGATGTGTAGACAGAGGGATATACTGTGGGACACACTGTAACATACTATAGTTTCCACAATGAGATGTTTTTTATGTTTTATTGTTGTTCTTGTTGTTTCTTGTGTGTGTGTGTGTGTGTGTGTGTGTGTGTGTGTGTGTGTGTGTGTGTGT